>JACDJE010000149.1:12897866-12922434 GCA_016647715.1 Pavo muticus | reverse complement strand
TGTTATCCACAGACTTAGTATGAGAATCATGATGAAGGTGTATTTCACAATGCTGTGGTAATGAGAATATACAGACAGTGAATATAAACATACCTCAGATTAATTCCTCCGTACAGGATGGAGATCCATAGCCATCCCATGAGAAGAAAAATCAGCATTAAAGGAAATGCAAACATAAACCAAGAACCAAAGTTCACCACATCACATTCTGGAAAATAACTAAGCAAATGGGAAAAAATCAAGTTAATGCAAGAAGGGAAAACCACCCTCCAACTTAAGGGCAAGCAAACATCTGAAATCAGTAGCAAAATACCCCACAAAGTCACCAGCTGTGCATTTAGGAACATTCCCCTCTATACTAGCAGCTCGGAGAGGCTTAAAATGCTGCTTATGGAGACCAATGTTAAGAAATACCTGGATGCTCTTAGGATGGCACAAGGCCATTCTCCTATGCACATAGGAGATATTTTTTTATGCCCAAGAAAACAGCCCAGAAGTAGCGGATTCCTTATTTTCCTTTGCTACCATACAGCCCTAGATACAGTTGGCCACGGAACACTACCCAGCCTGTTTCATCACAGGAATTACGAGGCTAGTTTTAAGCACGTGGTCGGGTTCCATTACAGTCAGCAGGGCTAAGAGCAGCAGTAGTGTGAAGCACACGTGCACTGGGCTGGCTGGCAGTCTGCTGGCTGTGCTGGGAATCTGCTCCCCCACATCAGGCTGGGGATGAAGGCTCTCAGCCTTCATCCACTCACAAAGTTCCCCAGAAGGTTCTGGAAGGGCATGAATTTTCCAAGCTAGTTCTTGGCACAGAAAGGAATTTCCCATAGGGTTGGGGAATATCTCTTGGCTGTGCAGGATTTACCCTGGCAGACAGGCAGGGCTCTCCAGGAGAGCCTCCCGTACCTCTTCAGCTGTCCCAGAAGGATGAGGTTTGGTGCGGTTCCCGTCAGTGTTGCTGTACCCCCAATGCTGGCTGCATATGGGATGGAGATGAGGAAGCCTTTCCATATATTTGTTTTGTACTCTTCCTCCTTCTTTAAGTCTGAGAGAGCGTCGCTGGTGATCTCCTTCTCCTCCGCCAGATCTTTGCTTTAAAACAGTCCAAAAGAGAATCCGGTGAAAGCCCTGGTTTAAATACAGTGCAAGCAATTCAGAGCCTTGACAGAAGGAACATTCCCAGATTTTAGAAAGCCAAGCTAATGCTGCCCTGCAGGACTCAGCCAAGTGCCCGCTCACAGGGCCTGAGGTGCACATGCCTCGCTCAGCCCTTCAGTGACTTGCAAAAATCAGCATAGAGTCCGTAGGACTGACCAGACAGGAAAAAAAATTGATAGCACCAAGAGGAAAGAAAATCCTATTCCTGAAAAGCTGTTTAATTCCCACTGTTGTTATCAAAGCAGGACCACCAATGCTGTGTAAATCCTGGTGGTTTTTACACCACTTTCCATGCTCCTGGGAAAGCCAAGGCACAATTTCCCAGCAGGAGACTCCTCCTGTTACTGCTCCAGAGGGACTGGAGAATCCCTGCAATGATTTGAGCGTGCAGAATAATGCTGGACACACAGAGAAGGGGTTCAGCTCCATGGTCAGTCTGCTAGCAATTGGGAGCTAGCCCAGTAGTGTAGTGGTGTAGTCAAATAGTTCAGTGACTGAATTTCAAATTCCTAAAGCTCGGTCGGCTCAGGGGATAATTCTGTGTCTCAGTGCTCTAATACAAACTTTATGGTTAACTTACTCCTCAGTACTTGCCAGAAACTGCATCTCAGTTGGTACAGTGTAAAGTTTATTCTGCTGTAAAGGTGCTGAAAAAGAAAGATTAGGACTTTAAAACAGTTCAAAGCATCTAGAAAATTCTCCTTGAACCAAACAGCAGAACTGCTCACAAAAAGGAGGGCAAATTGCCCTTTACAGAGAAGGGAGGGACAGTGCAAACAAAGGGAAAACTCACACCACTGTGATGGGGTCAGAGGGGACGAACAAGCCCGGTGACAACACAGCACCCAGCTTCTCCTCCAGCCCCCACAGGCACTTCTCCTGCTACTGCTTCAGACTCTGGGACACTGCAGTGTGGATGGGAGCTTCAGGTTGTCACTTCTCTGTTGCTGGTCTGGTGCTTTGGGAGAGTTAACTGCAGCTCACTCTTAGGAACAAGAATTACTGGGCCTGCTGTATCCCCAGGGCACACTCTTCAAAGCCTGGACCTCAACACAAATTTGGGGCCACCTGGGGGACGTGCTTGCACACCCAGTTCTCAGGGACCCTCCTGCATGTTTCACACAGGCTCTGCCTCAGTGTGCTTGTCACCCACCCCACTGAAGATGAGCAGGACTCAGGGAAAGGATCTGACCCAGGCTCTCTTTGGCAGTGAACTGGGAGCTGCACACCATGCTACTGTACTTCTATGGGCATATGCACCAGGTATAACTCAGAGATTGTAGGACAGACCAGAAATACGATCATGTGGGATTTCTTAAACCATATCTCATTGTAAGGTTTGTAGCATTCATAATTCAGGCTTGTGGCTTGATCACCTGAGGGTGAGAGCAGGGATGTGCTGCTAAACTCTATTTTCCATACCCTCTGCAGGACTGGAACCTGTGTGGAGCCAGGAGTTGGACTCGATGATCCTTGTGGGTCCCTTCCAACTCAGGATATTCTATGATTCAATGACCTTTAACCACTTTCAGCCCAGGTCACCACAGCCTCTGCCACCTTCCCTCAGGCCCTGCCCGTGTCTGACCTGAGGCCCACATCCCCCTCCCACCATGGTCACCCCAGCAGCCCCCAAACTTCCTCAGGCCTCAACTCAAACCTCTCTGCTCTGCCTGTGCACCAGAAACCGAAAGCAGTGCATGGAAGGAGCCAGTGGTCAAAGTCTCTGGACTTGCTCACCAATGACAAGCCGCTCATTCCAGCTCAGTGAGCCAGGCAGTTTGCACTCTCGTGTTTTACACGTGGCTAATTTACTAAAATTGAGTTAATTGGCTTGGATGCACACATGCTGAGCTTTCATCTCAAGGGTACTGCGATGGAGGGATGTAATTAGCAGAACATTAACCTGTGGCTGACTGTTGATCTCCCACCGGATTTAGCCGGTCTCTTACCATTGATGCCTAGTGCTGGCTCTGCAGAGATACATATTTCATTCCACCTCTTCACATTTTTCCAGTTTTTTCCCTGCTAAGCCCCAGCTCCACCTCATCTCACCAGGAGCACCTGTAAGTTACCTCTCAAGGAAGGTCTGCCAAAGGCAAGGCAGATTTGCTGCAGGGCGATCTTCTCCTGTGAAGCTTGGAAAAAGGGGCTGAACATTTCTACAGGTCCATACGCCAGAAGAAGCCAAAAAACACTGAGCTGGGACCTGGCTGTACACACCTTGCATAGAGCAGTATGAGAGATTCAGTGGCCATTTCACTCAAATACCTTGTATACCTTGGAGGCAGAAACGTCTGTCCTGGAGAAGTTTGGCCTTAATGACGTTTCTACAGTTCCTAAAAGACTGAAAAGGGTCAAGGCAGAGTATTGCCACCCTCTGAGGGGTGCAGGTGGCAGTGCTGGTGCCACGTCCTGCCCACACAGCCATGGCAGCAATGACCAACATTGCACATTTCCCACCTGCCCCTATAGAGACATCATTTTCAGGTCTGTGACCTTAGGAAACATCACAAACACCGACTGCAGTTCATCCTGAATCTGCAGAAGATTCAGACTCCTCTATGCAGGGAGAAGATTACTTAAAAATATATAGATAATTAAAATAATCATTATTTTCATCTGGAAATATTTAATTTGCTTAGAGAAATGAAATATTGCCAATGACGGGTTAGTGGGCAGGGAGCAGGAGAGGCGGTCAGGCTCACAGTGACAGCAGCCTTCAGTTTGGCACGCAACCAGCACATGGTTTGGGATTAGGGATGGAGATGTCAGACAGAGCTGTACAGAATTTATAACTCAGAATTCCAGATACACCAAGTCATCTAACTGATTTCTTCTATCAAGTTGTGTAAAAATCACAAAAAAAGACTCCAAACTTTGGTTATCAACAACTCAAGCATGCAAATATTTGCTTATCTTCAAAATTTTGCCCACATGGTTGAGCACAGGCACAGCTGATTGCAACCTTGAGGTTCTCAGCAGCACAGAAATATGATCAATTGATTGGAGACCAAGTGGTACAGGTAAGCAAAGCAGTGCACCAACCACGCTGATTCATACACTTGACATTCCTTCAGAGAACGAAATGCCTTTATGGGCATTGTAAAGGATACATTCTTTAGTATGTTTCTTTCCTGTATATCTTTATTTTCTTTTTTGGCCTCCTGCACACCACTTCTTTGCTATTAAAACATATCCAAGCCGATATGCAGACCGATACTACCATACGTAATCATAACAGTTCACTTCCACACACGGTCTACACTGCAAAAAAAGCTTTCCTGTCTGTGTCGGCCCTCGGATCACAGTTCTTTTAGATCATAAAAATCAAGCTGATTACTAAATAAGTATACCATCTTCTTACATTGAAGCAGGTCAGATCTACAAAAAACAAAGCGCAACAACTCATCCAAGAGGTGCAGCCAGTCCTAACTGCAGGCGACACCTGATGGACAGGAAAGCCTTGCACAAAGCTCACCTCCACCTCTCCTCTTCCAGGTATACAGCAGACTCGTTGGTTTTGACTGGCTTCAGGTTTGGGCATCTTCAAGGCACTGTTTTTCTCATCCATTCAGAACAATTACAGAAAAGGATGAGCCTATCCTGAGATACTGCAGTTCAAATAAAAAATCTACAAGAATATCTGCATTTTGATGATAGACATTTTACAGATCACTGCTCCTTCCCTTGTATTTATTATTTCTATAAGTTTCTACCTCAAAAGAAAAATACATCATCACACAGTTACATGATAGTTGCAAAGTGTCATTTTATTCATTCGCCTGCTTGCAGCCCCTCCCCTTGCTGGCTTCTCTCACAGTCCTAAGCATTTTGAACCAAGGTCATTAACTTTGTGCTTGCCAATGTCTAGGACAATAGAGCTCTTGATTTTGCATGTTCTCAAACTCTACTGTCCCAACTACACACTCAAATCGTGTTAGAGGATGGAGTCAAGAAGGTTAAAAACAGGTTCATGTGAAACAGTGCTTCTACAGAAGGAGAAATCACAGCAAGAAGGTCAGTGGGGTTGATTTTAATAGATGTGTATGGTCAAAAATTCATAAAGCAAATGTGACAGAGCAACCTGGAGTGCAAACATCTCACGATTGCTAGACATTAAGGATGAATTATTAGTTATATCTTTATTAGAGCATGCATACTTCAGTTCTCTGTACTCATTAACCTGCCTTAGTACTCAGTGGAAACCAAAACACTATTGTCTTTAAATTGCAGAGACAGTAGAACAGCTAATTAGTGCTAAAAAGAGAACCTACAGCTGTTGCTCCAGTTACCAGTAGAAGCTACAAAGGGGACTTCACTGCTTCACTTCTGTCTTTCACCCTTGCCTGCCAGAATCCCAAGCTCTCAGGGAATGACCTGTGAAAGCAGGGCTGGAGGAAGGCTTTCTCTTACTGCATAACCCTGCCCAAGCCCATCCACCACCTACCTGCTCACTGCCAACACCACCAAGCAGCAACGTAGGGCTGGATCAGGGGAAATCCCAAAGCACTTTGTAACTAGGTATTCCGCCAGCTGTCCTGCCCTTCATCTGTCCCTTCTCTCTCAGTCCCCCATTTGATGAGGGGAGATATAGAAGAAAGAACCTGTGTACAACCACGTGGCACCCTATGGATATCAGCACACCATGTCCTAGTGGGTTTGCAGAGTGGGCCTTCTGCTTGTGCCAGTGGTGGGTTTATGGAGCAGTGGGTATCTCTGCTTTGTGGTGTTTCCACATATTTCCATCTTTTTAGTGTGACACAAGGAAGGGAGGGATGAGAGGGAGTTGTGTGTCAATACTCTTCCACCACAGTAACTAAGAACATATTAAACTGGGACCAGCACCAGGGCAAGTTCGATGGCAGCAGGGCAGACCTCAGCTGGCTCATACTTCTGCCCTGTCTCAATTACCTTGTGTTTCTTCATTTTCCCTGCTCATATCCTTAGATGTGTCTTTCTCCCCAAAGAGGCTTTTCAAAATTGCATTTGCAATTGGAAGCATCATAGCAGTGGAGGCAGTGTTACTTAACCACATAGACAGGAAAGACGTTGTCAACATCATCCCTAAAATTAGTCTGGAAGAGAGAAAAAAAGAAAAAGCTGAATTGAAGTTTGGCAGATTCTAACACATTCTAGCTATGGGATAAAAAGCTCATGTGCAGGGATCTTTTAAAATTAAACGAAAGAGCAGCTTGTGTGCAGAGCTGCATCTCGGCTGCCTGCAGCCCATGACCCCCCATGCACACCTCCTGCCCCAGCAGTCACCTGGCTGGCTGCACTCCCACACACATCAGCACCCGGAGTGCGATCCTGCGGTGCAAATTCCACTCCTCGATGGCCGATGCCATGATCAAACCACTGAGAAAGAGGAAATTGGTGTCTAAAAAATACTGTGGGCAAACTTTGTTAGATGGGAGGATGCCCAGGAAAGGAAAGAGGACGATGGGCAGCAGAGCTGTCACAGCCAGGGGCAGTGCCTCCGTGCACCAATACAGTGCCATCAGTAGGATCACATAGAGACATCTTCCTTCCTGCAAGAGAAACAGAGAGGGAAAGCAACATAAGCGGTGCCTGAGAAGTCTTTTCACTTGGAGGTACCAAGACAAGCCATATGCATCAGTTATTCTTCCAAGGATACCCTATTTCCCCCCAAATCATTTCCATCAAGAGCAATGTCTTCCCCCCACCAGATTGCATAGGGGGCTCAGGACTGATCCCCTGAAAGCATAATACAACCCCAAATCCTTCCCAGTCTCCTGAGCCTCCTATGCTGGAGGATAGCAGTGCACCGAGACTTCAACTCAGGAGGCTCTGGAGAGAAGGAGCTGCCCTTCCATGTGAAGTGGGGTGCCAATGCTCAGGATGCACTGCTGTTAATGCCCTTATTTGTCTGACTATCCGACAGCTGCTACACCAATACATCTGTGCTTCCCCTCCAACTTTGTATGGCTACAAGAAAACAGCTTTGAGATATGGATGCACCAAGGTCCCTTCCATTAGCAACAGAAGGCACACAGAAAGGTTTCTTTTGCTGGCTCAGAGCCTCCTGAGAGATCTGTGAGAAAACCTTCCAAGGCACCCTGTCCCTGTCCCTGCAGAAATCAGTAAATCAGGCACTCTGATCAGGAAGTGCCGCTTCCTGAGGAGCTTGCCCAAGCACAGTGCTGCCCATGGCTGGCGGAAACCCAGTGCTCCCAGCACCCATTCATTCACTGAACTGGGAGGCACAGCGAGAGCAAAGCTGCTTGTCCTGGAGAGCCAGGAAAAGGAGTTGGGACAACAGCTCCGAGCAGAGGAGTGGAGCCTGGGAGGGAACTGGGAGCCCAGCACAAAGCCATGGGGGGCTGAAGGGGTCACTGGCAGCAAGTGGAGGCAGGGTGCCCACAGAGCTATAAATAACCACTGAGAGCCCTTTGGAAGCCCCAGAGCTATTTATTTCCCCACTCTTTTCCAGCTTGTTGAACAGGTTGGATTGTTTCTCAAAGGCCCCTCTGTACCTCCATTTGGACCTCCATTCCCTGCCCCAGGGCTGGGGCTGCCAGGGCCCCCCAGGAGGCTCAGGGCTCGGCCAGGTTTTGGGGCAGCACCGTGTGTGAATGGCCTTTTGGACTGAGCTCAGCCTGGTGGATGTGCTGAGCCTGCAGCAAAGCACGAGAGCAGGTAGGGCTGAGCTGAAAGGTGCCAGGCCACCTGCAGAACTGCCAGTTTACCATGAGAAATAACAGTGATTTATCATTCAATCCACCTGCAGCGTGCATCTGAAAACTGGCCAGAGTGACAGAACTGGTTATTTGCCTTTGGCATTCCAGTTTTGCATTTCACAAACAATTTTCCTAATAAAACTCAAGTGCTCCGTGCACGTGGAAAAGTGAATACTAAAGAACTGAGAACGATTTGCTTTTATTATTGAATACATGAATCACAAGGAAGCCACCATTTCACATCAGTTTCTTAAATTCTGGATTCAAAGAACATTCGTGGTCTTAAATTTAGACTACGGTGAAATGGCATATGAGATACAGTGAAATAAAACCTTTGTGTTCCCAGGGCTCAGATGTGGCACCCAGCAGTCCCTGAGAGATCTCCATGGCTTTACTTCATCTGCTCCAATGGGACCAGGACCACAAATCCAACAGTACTAAACTTTGCAAAAGTGAAGAATCACGTTTAAAATGTTCACACAGCAGATGAGTGATTTCACTCCCATGGCAACTGGTAATGCCTGTTGGCTCTGCCTCTTTCTGTATCCCAAAGAAATAGTTCTACTCTCATTAAGTCATTTTCCATTCATTCTCTAATGGCCTTATAGATGAGTTAGTCTCCCAGCAGAAAAGTGTTCTTCAGTTTTCTGGAAAGTTGCACCACTGGACTTCAAAACAAACATATTTTGCCTCCTACATTGGGAGAGCAACTGTAAGTATCGAATACCTGGATATAGGAGCAGCCATCAGTGGTCAGCAGATTGCAATTGGCTTCATTAAAGAGATGAAGTCTGACATAGAAAGTTAACTATGAACCAAGGAAGAGTTCTTTTCTGGTGCATGAAGATGTACGCAAAGCATTCTGGGAAACATTACAATGAAATACAGCATGAATCTAATAAGTAATGTTCACTGCAAGACCAAATCCCAAGGGGTAAAACTGAATAGGGCCAAAAAAACTGTACTGAGGGCTTTGCTCAAATGATGAAACCCGCATGGACTGACAGCAAATCACACCAAAAAGAAAGCTGCAGAAGGATGGGGACGGTCCCGGCTGCCCCCAGCGCAGCCCTGGTGTGTGCAGCACCATCACCCCCACACTTCTCATCCTTCAGCCCTCATGCTGGGTCACCACCAGACTCCCTTCTACTCCTCTCTCACCTCCACGCAGCGTCATTTTGTATTTTTTTGCAGAATAAGCCTATCAAAGTTCAGAGGGGAAAATGGTAGCAAATAGAGGCTTTTAGATGGGTCTTGTGATTGGGTTAATTTTATAACCACTTAATGATTTCCAGGGAAGTGTTTGATGGCTGTGGACTGGAGCGGCTCTCCCTGCTGTTGCACAAGACGCTTGGGAGTGACCTCTGCCCACCCCAAGGCAGATGCTGCCTTGGCTGGACTGAAGGTACCGGGGATTTTCCACACCAGGACCTGCTGAGCTGCAGCCCAGGAAGCAGAGCCCCACGGCTCCCATGGGCAGGCTGGGAGGGAGATGGGGGGTGAGGTTCTGGCAGGGAATGGGGGTCAGATCAGGAGAACAGCTCACCCAGGCACAGCACCAAGGCATGGGGATGAGCTGTAAGTCCCACTGCCAAGCTGGAGGGCACAGCAGGAGCTTCAGCTGGACCTCATCCCTCCAGGCCCAGCAAGCTCCTAGGTAGACCTGGTGCTTGAAGGAGCTCTGCCTAAAGGCACAGCCAGGCTTTGGGTTTGCTCCACCAACCTCTGCATGTTTCATGGCCAACACAGACTCATCACCTCTCGTTGGCTCTCCCCACCGCCCATCCTATTACCAAGCAAATGAGGAACATAAAGGTCCCTCCAGGGCCTCGATCCCCATACCAGAGATACTTCGGCCAGAACTGGAGCTTTTCAAGACTCATTATCCCACTTCCAATACAAAGGAACTTCCTATCCATGACACCCAGAGCTCCTTAGTGCTATCAGTACCAGCAGCTGTCAGCATCTCGCTCACAAACTGTCCCCAGTTCTCAGCTCTGATGGTGTCACAGGCCCCCCAGTCACACTGCCTGTTGTCCAATAGGATGGGTATTTGAATCCGATTTCTACCAACACAGCTCCTGCAAACATTATGTAATCTGGACATAAAACAAGCCCTGTTTACCAGCATTCCTGCCAGCGGAGATCTTTTGCTCTGGGTATTTGCGGAGTGGCTGGAAAGGGGCCCTTAACACAGGGGCATGAGCTGTTAGAGCTGCAGTGAATGCTGGTGAAGATACTTTTGCTCTGGAATTACCCAAAAGACACAAAGCTTATGAAACACAAAACACTTCAAAAAGTATAAGCAATTGGCAGAAATACAGAATCATTTTCTCTGCTTTACAAAAGTGACAGCCGAGGCTCAGGGAAAGTGAACAAACTGACCACAATCACGTAATGACAAAAACAGGCATCTTCCAGGGAACTTGCCCTGCCTCACACATCTGAGCCTCACACGCATTCCTGGGGCAGCGATAGCTCCTACAGCTTCAGATGGACTGCAGAGCTGGAACAGCCTGCTGGCAGTTTGACATCATGTAAGGGTAGCGCTGCTCCCCGCCTGCAGTCAGCTCCATTTCTGCATCGTTTTTAGGAAAGATCCACCATGTTTTAAAACAGAAAATAAAAACATTTTCCATGATGGTGAGCCATTGAGCTCACTCTTAACATCATGTTGCTGTAATCTGAAAGCTTCTATCCTCTGCAGCTTACTTTATGCACTACCTGGGCTTCTCTGAACTCTGGTTATGATGGATGTGCCCTCACACCTCTCTGTGCTTTGAAAGAAACAGGGCAAGCTCACGAAGTCTTTCACTATTGTGGCATGTTCTCTTGTCCAGTTTGCCAAAGTCATCTTCGAACTACGGAAGCAAGGCTGCAAGGGCATTCTGCTAAAAGCCACCACCTCAGCAAACAGCAGCCTGTGGGCTCTCATTGCCTGTGTTCAACTTTCACATGCCTGTACCACACTGAGCCTCTTGGCTATGGGTAGCCAGTCTGCTAGTCATGTTCAGCTGACTACATGGTGCCATCTCTCAAGCCCTTTATGGGGAATCCGACTCCCAAGGGGACTGCAGCTCAGCCCAGCCTGTGATGAGCATTCCTGGCAATCCTAACAGCCTATCAGATTCCTTTTGGGCCACACGTCCTGAAATATTGCTCATTACCCTCAACACCCTGACGAGGAATTTCTTCCTCATCCCTTTTCATGTCTTCTATAGTTATTAGCTTCCAATTAACATTAATTCTTGCCAGCTCCCCTTTCCCTGCCCTGAGCATCACTGCTTTCACCTTTGTGTCAGCTTGCTCCGAGCCAGGCTTGCCTTGACCAAAGCTTGCAGTGCACATAGTCACACAGCTTCCAGTTATCACTCTTCTTCACTGAAGTTAAAAGAGATGAAAAGAAGAGCTTGTCTTTGCATTCAGTTTTGTGAAATTGGCTTTTCTAAATCACCAAGCACATACATAACTCAGAGGTGGACTTTGTGTGCAACACGTAAGAGGGCTACCACCACCATTTCCCTGCCGGGCTGCTCTCCCACCAGCAGCCACTCGTGTTCCTACAGCTCAGCGGGCACTGCTCCAGCCCAAGACTCAGACCCCTACCCCCCTGCACACTGTGCCCCCAGCTCACCACATCGCCTACATTTGCATCACCCATTCCCCCACAATGCCTTCCATTGGAGATGCCCCACGTTCCTCGCTTTTGAGCACAAGCAAAGTCATTTTTCTTCTGGAAGTTCTTAAAGTCTCCTTGTTCTCATCAGGAGGACTCATTACGTCCAAGTCGATTTTAAATTGCTCTATGTCCACTGAGGAAGTCAAGCCTGTTTTCTGAAGGCATTGGGACCCATTTGCCTGCTCAGAGCTCCTTTTAGCAGATTTGGCTGCCTCAGCTGTTACCAAGCCAAGAGGCCGTAGACATTGAGTTCATTAGAAGCTGTTGGAACAAGCTCTTTGCACAGCTCATTAAAAGTGCCCCCCATGCCCCTTCCAGCACAGCAGTTCCTCCAGCCCCCCCTGCCCCACAGAGCTCCTGGCAATCATTCACTGCTCCGCAAGCCGGGGGGTCGTGGGCACTTCCGCACTCGGGACAAACATTCTGCCATTTCAGCAGCCACCTGAGCTGGAGCTGACACAGACCCTTGTGCTTAGTGGGGAGCCCACGGAGTGTTCCCTGGGCTGGGTTATGTTACAGGCACGACTCATTTCTCACTGTTCCAAATGCAGTTTGTGGAGCACATCTGGGGGTTCAGGTAACCTGCTGACAAAGCAGAAATTTCATTTCTCTATTGAAGAGAAAGGAGATGGCAGAGGAAATCGCTTCTTGGAGTCTCCTCCTCCAAGGCTTCAGTCTACATCAAATTCGCCAGCCTGATCTGGTGGGGGGCAGCCAGCCCATGGCCAGGGTTGGAGATCGATGATTTTTAAGGTCCCTTCCAACCCAACCATTCCATGATCCTATGAAAACAAGGAGTATCAGTATAATGTCAGCACCAGTGCAGCCCTGACACTGTACCTCTGAAAAGAGGGGCACAGCAGCCTGGAGAGCCCCCAGCATGGGGGACAGCTGACATAGTATTGCAGCTATGGATACTGGAGCTCTGCTATAAGCAAGGCCAGACCCGAGGTGTCCTCTTCCTCAAAAGCTTCAGGGAGGGGTCACTGAGGTGCAGGTTTCACTGGGAAACCCATTGCACGCAGACCATGGGGTTTCACCCAAGAGCACATATGGATCAGAGAAATCGCATCCTACAAGTGGTTCTCAGTTCTATCAACTTTAGGTTATGATATCTCAGTCTCCAGATCCAAATGAGATGTTGCCCTTGAAGCCAGACCTCAGGTGGCTCTCTATGGCTCTGGTCCTTATGGGTCCCTTCCAGACTGGAATATTCCATGTTTCTGTGGTCTCCTGGGAGATGAGAGTTGCTGAGTATCTCAGGGGGGAGAAGGTAAATTCTTGCTTGACATGAGAAGAGATTTCAGTATCTGCAGAGCAGGAGAGTGCCACAAAGATACTTCTAAACAGACTTCCACATGAGAAAAGCCTCATCCCAAGGCTGCACCCCAATGCTTCTCATGCCCTATGGGTTTCTCTCACCACACAGCACAACGACCACTCAATGGGAGCATGTGGCTCTCCAGTCCACCCAACTCTCGTGCTCCAGATGTGCAAGAACTCGGTAGCACAAAGCCTGCTCCAACAGCTGCACCTCGCTCGGGAGCAACTCCTGCCCCAGCCTTGCTGTGGGTGCCTGTCTGGAGGAGCATCCCAGTGACACCAGCAGCAGATCAGTAAGCTGATTTCCCACTGTATGGAGCTTGCTTAATGTTGGAGGCAGCTCCCATGCCTTCCAGTGTTCCTACTCCCCCTACCCCATGCCCTCACACTGCTGCAAGAAGTGCGAGCCCTTCCCTTTGCTTCCTACAGCCCTGCAGCTCAGCTCCGGGTGGCTGCACCTAATCCTGTGTTGACACAACTGCAACATTCCCTCTGTGCTGAACAGCGAGGGGCAGTTCTGTGGGGAAAGCACAGAGGGATCACCGCCCCCTGAACATGTGCAGAGATTTTTTATTCCATTCTTTCCCCAGCACTCAAATCTTTGCAGCCTGGGTGTCAGCACACTCTTCCATGAGCATCTGGTAAAGCAATGGTCATATTAGTATTAATTGTTTTAATTCCAGAGAGTCATTTTGCTGTCTTGCATGTAGAGGTTTCACTGACAAGCACTACACAGGCAGAAGTAAATCCCAGACAGGTTGGGTTGGAAGGGACCTCAAAGACCATCTGGTTCCACCCTCGTGCCATGGTTAGGGTTGCCAACCACCCGACCATGCACTAGATCAGGCTGCCCAGAGAAATGCACTCAACAAATGCCACCTGCGTGTCCTTGCTGCATCTGAATCATTCCGTAATCACTACGCACCAAGCATCACCTATCCTCTGATACAACCAAAGTCATTCTCAGATGGACCTGAGTCAGAACATCAGGCGAAACTCCACACACTGAGGTCAGTGGCACAAGTTTCCCGGTGACCTCACAGCCCCATGTGCTTCCAGCAGAGGATGCTCCCGGTGTGCGAGGGACAGCTGCAAAACCTTTCAGCCTCACTCACATCCCAAAGCCCAAACCTTCCAAAAGCGATTTTATTCTGCACCTACAGAACACAAATATCTCACAAAACCTTTCAGAATACAGCACCATCGGTTCCTTACAATTCCCCGACGCCCTCATAAGCACAGTTCGCCCAGTCCACCCCCTAGAATCTCGACGCGGCCGCACGATGCCCCCCCATGCACCAGGTGCACACCTCGGCTCCGCGCCCCCCGCTCCGCGCCCCGCTCTGTGTCTGACAGCCCCGGCAGCAGCAGCGCGGTGCCCCCGCGGTACCTTGGCGGGCAGGCTGAACAGCACGGGCAGCAGCGCGAGCGGCGCTCCCAGCAGCACCACGGCACGCCGCACGCTCCACGCCTTCTTTACCAGCGCCCCCAGCGCCGCCATCCCGCACCCCGCGCCCCGCGCCGCGCCGCAGCTTTATCCCGGGGCGGGATGGATGCGGGAGGGGGGAGCGAGGCCGCCCCGCCCGCCGGGAGGAGCACCAGCAGCCCGCCCCGCCCCGCCCCGGACCCGGGTCTCTGTCCAACAGGGGCTCCGCTACGGTTGTGTGATTCTGTTATTCAGCGTAACCCGGGGCTCGGATGTCCGACAACTTGTTTCGCGGTGCTGCGTGAAGCGCTTTTCTTGTTAAAAATAAATGAATGCTGAACAAAAGCGCAGCGGTGCGGAGCGGGACGGGACCATGGGAACACCGGAAAGGCAAAGTCTTGGCCGCCACCAGGGTGAGGCTCAGGAATCAAGTGAGGAGCATATGACTGCAGCCCGGCCGGCCCTGGTACAGCCTGACGGGAGAGGATGCTTCAGTCTGAGCCGAAGAGGAAATAGAGGAGCTGCAGCCCGGGGCAGGACCCCTCCTGCACTGCTGTGCACAGGGCCGAGTGAGGGGCACACACAGCAGCACGCAGGGCTGAAGATCTGACAGATGGATCAAAGCCGGAGGAGCTGAGCATTCTCTGCTTTTTGCATCAAGGCTGCGGATAAAGGAAGCTGAGGAGAGAGGACAGAAGGGAAGGCAATATAACCCTCTGCCTTAGTGCTCCAGCAGCATCCTCTGAGTGCTTTAAAAACATTCAGAACCTGTGCGAGTTGGGCCCAGATACAAGGAGGATGTGTAGAAACCTTGCTCAGCATGGAGACCCGTCCCTTCCTGCAAATAATCAACTCTCTGCAGAGCTACTGCCTCCATGTCCATCACTCCTACCATATCAAAGGCATTAGAGGCGAGTGAATCAGATGAAAAGGCAGACAGCCCACTAGGGAAAGCTCTTGGCTTACAGAAGCCCTGAATCGCTGGCACAGAGGGAACGAGAAGTTAAGAGGCAGAGTGTAGTGGTACAGCACAGAGCCAGGGCTGCTCCCCCAGCACAGCCATGCACTGTGTGTTCCCCTCCACTTCCTTAACAGAACATGGACAATTTTGCACAAACGGTAACATATCAGCCCATCCCCTCAACCACCCCAGGCAGGGGCTGAAGCATCTCTGCCATGGCTGCTTTCGGAGCTGAACAGACACAAAAGGCTGGCTGGGCACTGCTGGGGCTACTGGCACAGTGAGGATCCAACATCCGCCTGGCGCCGGCCCTGCAGCCATACAGCCCCACTGGCAAACGTTCCTTCTTCTGGGGCCCGGAAGAAAGCACAGAGCTGACCAAGGGAAAGCTGTGGGGACTTTCCTCCGGCCTTTCTCTGCATAACACCAGGAATAAAAATGTATTGGGACAGGAAAATGAGAAGGAGGTTCCTGTGCTGCCTCAGTGCCGTCACAATATTGTCATCACTGGCAGAGCGGTGCAGGATGGAGGGGGTGAGCAGGTGGATGGCTGAGGAACTGAAAGCAAAATTCAGGCCATCAAAATGGTGTGACAGCTTAAAACAAGCCCAGCCCACTCACCAGCCCATCGGCCAGCTTGGGAGTCTGTATGAATGTGTGCCATATGCTGGACCTCTCAAAATCAACTTCTAAGTGAAAAAAAGCTTCAAAAGAGCAATAAGCCATCGGTGCCACAGCCTGCTCTTACTCTCATGATGATACAGATTTCTGCCAGTGCAGCAGGAGAGGGGAGCAGGAGCACATCTCCCCTCTGAGCCATGAGTCACATCCCTGCTTGGGTGGCCCCTTCTCCATCCATTCCCCAGCTGAGAGCACTGCGGGCTGCATACTGCCTCAGCCAGCTCCCCAGCTCCTCGTATGGGGAGAAAGGTGGTGGGACACAGCTCATGCCTGGCCCAGGGAGAGGCTTTATCTCCCTGTGGTGACCCTCACACACTGAACTCTGGGCTACAAATGAGCTTTTATGCTTTTATGGCACTGACTTCGTTTCCTATCAGCACTGATGGGTTGCAAAAGGTTATCAATGTTTTGCATCTTGCAAAACTGGGAAATATCAATTTCCTGCAGACATCAAGGCTCAGACTAAAAAAACCCACACTGTATCACCTACATGCACAGCTCTTACATATGCACACAGCAACTGCCCACACAGAAGAGGCACTGTTCAAAAGTCATGTAACAGTATACCCAGGTTATGCAACTGCGTTCTCATCCCTATTTCTTGCCATCCTAGTATGCATTTTCTCCCACAACTGTTTTTCTTCTTAGTGGACTTAGAGGTCTACAACCCACAGGTCTCCAAAAATCCCATTATTTTAGTTCTGTGTTTATGCCATTAGTGGGCAAAGCAGAGTTCATTGTTATTACTGAAAAAGTACTACCGGGCTGGAGAACCCGAGCTGGGTGACTGGCTGCCCTTTTCCATGACAGAAATCACCAACAGCAGTCAAACACCAGAAACACAATCTCATCAATAACCAGCAGTCCCATTCAAACTCTTAACACTGCAAATTCTTCCTATGAAACTCTTCTACTTCTGTTCCCTTTGCCATTCCCTCTTTCGTTTTTTCCTCTTTCCCAGCTTGTCTGCACACCCCCCGTATTCCTTCCACTTTGGGAGAAGCCAAGAGCAGGCTGCTCCCAAAGCAGTGGGAATGAAACGCTGGAAATGAAGCAGTTTGTGGCAGTCTGCCCTTGGTCTCCTGCAACATTTCAGCTGTAGAAAGCAGCAGACCGACCAGCTGCCAGTCCAGCACACAGCTACAAATATTTTGTAGCTGTTGAAAGACCGTTTTTCCCCAAATGCAGACTTTTTTCATTGCTGGTGATGATGGCAGGGAGACACCCAGTGGCTGTGTGCAATGCAAGCCGTCACCCTGCACAATCCCACCATTCCGTGTCCTCTCAGGTGGCAGAAAGGACCTCTTTGGGGTTTGTGAAGGCCAGCATACCCCTAGGGTTTGTGCAAACAGCCCACCTGGGTAAGCTGGGGCAGAACATCACCGGTTCACCTGGTATCACACATAGCTGTGACCCAAGGACCAGCTCCAAGGTACTGTAGCACTGACACAAGCGGGGCTGCGGGGAGGTGCAGGTGGGTATTCTGCAGGTCTGGAGCCTCCTCTTTGTGGATACATCACAGATGGAAACAGTGACATTACACTACACTAATGAGAGAAGCTAGAATTATTTATTGATATAATATAGATATGATATAGTGCTTAACAAAGCTTGATTGTAAATAAGTATGCAACTTAACAAGACTGGAGATGGCTGGATACACTGGATTGCTTACTGCATGAAGGGCAGGGTAAACCCTCACACACAGGAGCTCTTCCTGTTCAGTCATGCAGTTGAGAGCAGACCCCTTTGCTTTCTGAACTGTTTGAACCACAGAAGTAAGGAGCTGGGCCCACTCCTAGTGCCACACCTGGTCAGTAGTTTATGTCTAAGGGGATTATATGTGCACAAAGATATGGTCTTAGCAAAGCTAACAAAGCCTAAAGCAAACTATTGGTCACTCACTGAGGCAAGGTGTCTTGACACCAACATGTAAGGGATCTCTGTGCAGGCACAACCTCCAGGGCATCTCTGCTCCAGGGAAGTCTTATCCTGCTGCCATGCAGGAAAGCTCAGGAGCTCTTGGGCCACTCACTATTTATGGGGTCAGATGATGGATTCGTGGTCATACGTTGTTTTTTAGCCACATGCCAACCAGCCCTCTGCTGTTGAACCAGGCGTCCGCCATCAGCCCCCCAGTTTGAGACAGATCTGTGGCCGTGAATCTGTCTTAGCCCAAGTGCTATGAGTGCTGTTGCTCACAGTCTTCCCGTGCAAGGGGCGAGGGAGGGAGCTGGGGGGAGCAGTGTGTGTATGGGGGGGGCACACCACAACAATACGCACCTGCTGGGATTTTTCCACTCTCAGATAGCTCAGCACTCACTACAGCATCCTGTCCATAAAAACTTGCAGTCCATCAGCTTTGTTTCTAGTCCATGCTCCCACAGAGAGGGCTGCATTTTAATAAACATACTCATAGTTAGAAACAGACTGCTTCAAAGGGCTCTGCAAACATAACACAGTCCTGGCATCACCGGGAGGCAGGCAGAGCAGTGTTTGTACAGATGGGGCGGTGGGCAGGGAAGGCGGCATGCTGGGGGTCTGGGCGGGGAGCTCTGATCAGGGGCTCATTAGTTCACATCCACCTGCTCCCACTGCGTTGCAAGGCCCGGGTCCAGCACCCTGCAGGAGCCTCAGTGACTGCATGCTGCTGCATTCGCTCTCTGTGCAGCCCAGCACGCCGGGCTACGGGGAACTGCTGCAGGGCTGTGAGCGGGGCAGACCCCGAGTGCACAGGATAGCAAGCCTTTGCGGCATCCCCTGAACGTTAAAAAAAAACAAAAACAAAAGAAAGCAACAGGAAAGGCGACCGCGCGGCAAAGCTGTATCTGAGTCGGTGGAACCCGGGCCCCACGCTGGAGCCGAGCACTCGCCCAGTGCCTCCTCTGGCAAGGAAGTGAATGCGCGCCGGGCACGGGCAGCCCGCAGCGCTAGGACACTTGCACCGCGCTGGCCGCGAACCGCGGAACTCTCAGTTACGGGGCGACATCTTCACCGCTGCGCCACCGCCGAAAGCTTCAAACCCGCCGCTCGCGGCCTTCTTCCGTGCCTCATCGCTCCCAGCGCGGCGCCACCCCCACACAGGGCGGGCACAGCGCGAGGCGGGGCCGCGGGGTTGGCCCCTCAGTTTATCCGATTCTCAAAGCCCATGCGGCTCCATCACAGCAGCAGCAAGAGAGAACAGTGTTTGTTCCCTTCCCCTAAAGGGCACAGAAAGTCATTTCTGAAAGCGTCAAAGCTCACAGAGCACTTAATGCACAGGACTGGTCGCCCTGTACCGTGGGGTTCATAAACTTCCTCTGGGCCACCTTACATTCACACCATTAGATACATCAATCAATTAGTGTAAGGAAAAGTTACCAAAAACCCACCAGTACCTCCCACAGGTGATCACAGTGCAAGCAGATCACCAGATAAAGCTACAAAAACAGAAATGTGCAGCAGACTTCTCGCTTAAACTGATGTTTCTCAGCAGAAAACTGCTCTTCATTAACAACTGCTGGACAACTGAACAGCAGAGTATCAACTGCAAATTAACTCAACATTACTACTGAAAAAACCCAACTGAACCTGTCCTGTGTTCAGTGTTCCATTTCAGCCATTGCTCATGTCCTGGAATTCACAGTCTTGAAATATTTTAACACGTGCAGAGGCCGTGATAATGGACTGAAACGCTCTGTAGTAAGTCTGAGAAAAACAGCACATCTGTTTTCCTTAATGACCTTTTGTTGATGCTCTGTAGGTACCCCCAGGCCCCTCTCACCTCCCGGGAACCCGCAGTCCCTGGGCTGAAAAGATTACGGGGTGTTGTACCTGCACAGAGAACAGGGCCCATGGAGCGGAGCTGCTTTTCAACAGAAACATTTAACGCTGAGGTCAGAAGTGACCTTCAGTACTCACATCTCACCACTGTTTTGGTAACTTTACAACGGTTAGAAATCCAATCCAATTTATTTCATATGAGACACTATTATCAAAATAGTAATCTGTGCAATAAAAGTAACTGGAAGTATAAATAACCCCACTGGCAGAACCAAGCAGGAACATTTCTCCATCGCCGCCTGCTGTCACCCAATCATGGACCTCTTCCTCCCCCTGAGCCGCACCTCATCCAGACGTTTGATCACTGGGCCGGATTTCTTAGATGCGGCCGCGTAGCTCTGTAGCAGAGCCTGAAACACAGTTTCTGTGTCGGGATGGGTACTAAGGAAGGCTTTTTCCAGCACATACAGATCGACTCCTTTATCCTCGGGAAGCCCCGAAATAAAGCTGAGCCCAAAGTCAATCAGCACCAAATCCAGCTGCTCCGCGGGCGGCCGCAGCAGCATGTTGGACGTCGTGAGGTCCCCGTGGATGAGGTCCTCGTCGTGCATCCTGGCCAGCAGCTGGCCCATCTTCTCTGCCAAGCCGAGGAGGCTGCTGGCATCGCTGCCGCTCTGCTGCACGGAGTAGATGTGATCTTGAACAGCGATCGCGCCAACAATATCTTCAAGATAGATGCAGTTGGACACATAATCCACGAAGTAGACCACGGGAGCTGGGATCCCTATTTCAAAACAAAACAAAACAACACAACCAATGGAACGCTAGCTGCAGGCAGACGGGAGCCTCCAGCTCCGCGTTACCTCCGGGCGCAGCAGTGCCCGCCCCTGGCAGCGCCCACCTGCCCGCCGGCAGCGCAGCAGGGATCGCGCCTCCTGCGCCGTGCGCCGCCGGCTGAGCCGCTCCTCCAGCGCCGGGTGCCGGTAGCGCTTGGGGAAGCGGAGCTTGACCACGGCCGCCCGCCCCAGGAAACTCCCCCGGTAGACGCGCGCCTCGGCGCCCTGCTGCACCAGCTGCAGCCCCGGCAGCGGCGGCGGCGCCGCCTCGGCCACATCAGGGCCCGGCGCTCCCGTCTCGGCTCCGTCCCGCACCGGGCCTGCGGCCCCGTCCTCCGCCCCAGCCATGCCCGCGCCGCCCGCCGCCGCCATCGCCGGGCCCCGCNCCGCCCGCCGCCGCCATCGCCGGGCCCCGCCGCAGCACCGCGCATGCGCGTCGCTCGCCGCTTCGGCAATCTTCGGCGGCCACCGCCGGAAAGCGTCGAGCTCGGCGCGTTCCTCCGCCCTCGGTAGCGAATTCGCTGCAGCGTCTCACCCCGCGAAACCGCCCCAGGGGACGGCGCGGCCCCGCACCCCATGCCGGGCACCGCCGGAGCTCCCGCTCAGGCCGCCTGCTGGTACCGTGGGTGTCTCCTCTTCCTTGGGTGTCCCCAGGCCCACAGCTCCACGTGGGTGAAGGACAGCCAGCCCTCACTGCCTGAGGAGCAGCGCTCGGGGCTTCGTGGCACAATGAAAACCCACTGCTTTGCAGATAACACAATTTATGCTCCAAGAGACCATGTAAATAAAATACTGATTGCTGTGGCACCCTTGGCGGTGCCACAAGTCCATTTTGTCCTTGTTTTCTCCTCCACAACATTTGTTTCTTCTTCAGAATATTTATATTTTATTACCACATTCCGTGCTTGTTGCTCACACGGTGGGATCGTGCCTTGCAAATATTGACACTGCTTCAGTCCGTTCCTAAACAACATTCCCGAGCTGTCCCCGATGCGGGTGAGCCATCCTGCTGCTGCCCTCACCCTGCAGGATCCCACCTGCTGGGCCAAGGAAGCAGATATGTTACTGCACTCCGTATTTAGTTTGCCAATGCCACAAACAGCCAAAGAAACGAGATTTTCTTGGCACTTTGGGCATATTTTATCTAATCTCTCCTGCACAGCCCTGACAGACACGTACGCAACCTGTGAGATGCCCTCCATTCATTATGTGGGTAATCTCACCAGCCTTCTCCCATGCTGGGGTTAAGGAGAGGTTCTGCACCAGGTCAGGATTCTCCCTCCTCTTGCATTGCTATTTTCATTGTGATCATGAGGGCTTTCTCAGCTGCTCCTGCCCTCAGGCACAGGGAGCAGCTCCAGCTATCAGAGCCGTGCAAAGCTGGCTGCAGACACCTGGCTGTGGCACCCAATGCAGGCTGCCATCACCAACACCAGGCACATCGGGCAGCACATACTTGTGACTCAGGCCGGGTGTTTTGTTTTTCAGCTGTAAAGCAGGAATGCACCCTTGCTGCCCTGACATCCAGCGCCAAGAGCATGATAAGGATCAGATGGAGAAATGGCACTGCCAAGACACACAACCTCGAGATGAGGAGAGCATCTCAACTGAGAGTGAAGCTGGAAACATGAGACAGGAGCTGCCGAGTGGCCAAGGGCACGCTGGGCCCCCTGGATCCAACCCCCCCCAGCCCTTCCCAGCCCCTCTCACTCCCAGCTCCAGAACCAAAGCAGCAGCTCTCGGTGGGCCCTCAATGCCCACGAACTACAAACGTCACAATGAGAAGTATGGTACTTTAAAACCCACAAGGAAAGATTTTTTCCGAAGTTATCCTCATATACATCACAGCAGTTTTTCATGGTGTGGTCAGAGCACCGTAACCCACAGCCACGCACAGCGCCGATGCCGCAGCTGGATTTCTGCACATACTGATGTAATCTTTTTGGCCGCCTTTTGCAAACATACCATAAAGCTCTGCTGTGCTCCCCAGGACCTCACCTCCCTGCTGCCTTTGCTAATAATGTTTATTGCCCTGCCAGAGAACAGGAAGCCTCCAGAAAATGTCAGGGGTGGTTTTATGCTGGCAGATAAACAAATGCTGAGTGACCAAGGAGAAAATGTGACTTCTTCCTTCTCACGCTGAGTTCATTGGAGGAGTGTAGTTAAACATGCAGGAGTTGTTTGGGCAGGTTGTAGATCATGGAGCCAGGATGTGTTAACCCAGCGGATGCTGAGGACTGCAGAGTCTGGGGGAAGAGGGAAAACTGCAGGCCTCCATCTGAGTGTCATGAGAGCTGGCTATGATTTCAGAGCTATTTAAGCTACTTTAATAGGAATTGCACATCTCATTGTGGAGTTCCTTCTGTGGACACCGCTGGTTTCTGTAGGCTGGTGTTTGTGTTTGAAGCCATTCTTCACTGAGCGTATGATCCCCGTGCAGCTGTCAGACTGCACGAGACACACCATTGCAGACAAGGTATTTCTGCATACTTTATTCCCACTGCAATTAGAGTATATGAATGGGAAGCATTTCTTTATAAATCAGGCAGATGATTTGAAACGCTTTTAATATTCACTATGGCTTTGAGAAGAAATGAGAGCTGAGCCTTTGATCAACTGCTGCCCATAGTGACAGACCGGGCTGAAAGGATGCACATGATCCAGTATGGCCCATCTCACGCCTCTCAAAACTATGAACTGGAGGGAAAAAAAAGAGTACCATGGGTCTCCAGAACATGGCATGCATTCCCTCTGCATCGTAGAACAAAGATTCCTGAAATGTTTCTCTAAATTCCTCATGAAGTTAGTATGTGGAATGACCACTGTAAAGCTCTTCTAACGACACCACGTTTTTTTCACTCCTTACCCGACCTGTTTGCTTCTGACTGTGTCAGAGGGCTGTGCCTGCACCGCATCCATAGGTGCAGTGATGGCTGATGCAGCTAAGCTGGTACTGTGCAAAAAGCTTTGGCTCACAGCGTGCTGGTGGCATTAGAACCATGTGACGAAACAAATCATTCCCTGCGGTCACAAACCAGCTCCCAACGCAGGCTTATGGCCATTCCCACTCATCCTCCAGCACAGTCACTGCTGCGTGACGCCATGAGTTCTCAGAGCCCATGACAACACGTTGCCCTGCTCTGCTCCCCACACTCATTAGGTGACAGCAGGCTTATGAGCGTTGCATGCACATCACAGCATACACACATACTTCACCACATCACAACACGCCCAGTGACTATGGTTTGCGTGAACAGCACCAAGGGAGAATGTTTCCATTGCGTTAAAGAGTTTAACTCTTCTAGACGTATAAAGCTTTGTAAAGTCCTCATTTTACAGACTGCAATTTGTATTGTATGAATTTAGCCTCAGATTCAGAAAACAAAACCTGCCTCCAAGCACAAGTCCCATTGCCTTGCATGCAGCAGGAAGAATTCTGTTCCACTGAGCAGAAAGAGGACGTTAATTGCAAGGAAAGTTGAACATCAGAACTCTTTGCCTAATGGAGCACTGTGCTGCTGGAAGGAGACAAGCTCAGGAGACGCAGCCTTTCTTTTCAACAGAAGAGAAAGGTAAGAGTTCAAAGTCAGCCGTGCTGCTCTTTTTAGCTTTGAAATGGTTTGTCCTTTCCTAGCAGCGTTTCTTTGGCTTTCCAACTCAGAAACCTACAAGCTCTATCAAACTCCCCATCTCCCGAGGGCTGTCTAAAGGCCTTCTAGCGCGGAGGAGCAAAGCTCCGCACGGCGGAGCGGGGAGATGAGATTCCTGCTCCTGCTGCAGTGCGACCGAGACCGGGACAGCGGGACCGGGACAGCGCTGTCATTCCGGCTGCCAACGCCGCGTCCCGGTTTTAGACCGCTCAGCAACACCCGCGTGCAGCTCGCCTCGGTAAAAGATCCCCAGCCACACCGGCCTGGGAGAAGGAGCCTAACGGCCGTGCCGGGATCCCCCCGTCCTCCCCAAGGCCCGGGCGGCCCGGCCGGGGGCAGGGCGGGAGCGACGTGGCGCTGCTCGGCCCCGCTCCGGCCGCCGGACCCC
>JACDJE010000149.1:12722768-12897679 GCA_016647715.1 Pavo muticus | reverse complement strand
AGCTTTGCGACTTCTCCCGAAGGCTCAGGCTGCATCTCCCTCCCTCTCTCTCTCTCCCGCCCAAGTTTCCCGTTTCTTTTTTAGCATTTCCAGCCCCAGTTTCCTTGTGACACGGCCCCTAAAGCCGTGCCGGGAGCGCGGGAGGGGAGGAGGGGGCCGTGCGGCGGCGGGGCGACGTGCATCGCGCTGCGGCCGGGCCGGCACCGCACCGCAGTGTCCGCGGCGCACCGGGCGCAGCTCGGGCTCAGCCCGGCACCGCGCACCGCCCCGTCCTGCAGCGCAGGGCATCGCCGGCCCAGCCCCGTGTGGCACCCGCCGAACTTTCTGTCCTAACGAGCTCCGAGTCCCCGGGTACCTCGACAGCTTCAGAGCAGACCGTGCAAAGTTGGATCCCGACCAGTGTTCATGGCCTGCCCACTAAGTTACAGCAGCGTCTGATTGAATCAGCGCTGGTATTTACAGCAGAGCTGAATGGATCTAAGCAAGCTGGTGGCTTGGAACGAGTGGCTTGCCCACTTCATGCAAAGACTTCTGTTCTCACTGAGCAAATATTTTTTCTGGTTATCCAAGTGATACGTGTACAAGGAGCAATGCAAACAGGGCAGGTAGTCACACAGAGCATAGCGGGAGGGACTGGCGTGAGGCTGGAGGGGCATAAGGAACACAAAGGAAACGAGGCATGGAACAAATACCAATACAAACATGGCCATCCCAGAGAAATAACCTTTATCGCTGGCTATGACTGTGGGCTGAATAGAGACACTACCTATTAAACACAGCTTGTGGGGGGAAAAAAGCCCATAGGCAATAGTGAGGGAAGTTTTCCATGGTCTGGTGGATGTGTCCACATTCTTTCCACACACGGTCTGCTGAAGCAGTGAGTATTTCTAATTAAACAAAGCCGATGTGTGAATACAGATAGTATTACATGTTGGAAACCAGTCTGTTACAGCACAAACTTGCACGTCAATGTACTCTACCTGTACCTTCAGAACTGGGCTGGGAGAAGGAGGTCGCTGTCACTGCTTTTGCCCCAGGATCCCCATGGCAGCAGGGGCTCTGTGTGCGCTCCCCCCTGCCATGCTGAGCAATGTGACTCATGGCTCGCACATGTTTGCCCTTTCATCCTCTCCGCGGGGTGAGATGCGTGTGCAGCAAGCACCTTGTTTTTGTAGGGTTGTTTGGGGCGGGTTGGCCGCTTTGGGTTTGGTTTGGTTTGCTTGTGCTGCTGTTTTTTCTTATTTTAAGTAAGCTGAAATACTTACAAAAGTTGCATGCTCAGCTGTATGAGAAAGGCAAGGTCAAGGAATCGTTCCTTGTGTTTGGGGCAGACAACAGGGAGCTCTTCAGGTCGTGAAGACATCCTGCAGACCTGGATCAGCCTGAGAAAGTTTGCCTGGTTGGGGATCGTGGGCACCGAGCCCTGGGGAAGGAGAGGTGAAGAAATCAGGGCCATGCCCACAAAGTAATGCCAGGAGTGCAAGATTAGATAGGAGAAAAACTCTTGTGAGCAGCACTTTCATCTACATTATTCATTCACCCTTATTTATTTCCTACAAGTCAGATTTTTTTCCATACTCTTTTGGTTTCTCTCGACTCCACCAAAGCTGCCCGAATTCCCTCACTCACACTCTGGGTAGACACAGCACTTAGGGGCCAGGCAGGAGCTGAGGGTTGTGCTCCTGGCAGCAGAAGGCTTTCTCTCTGTTGTTTCCCTCTTACACAACAAGAAATATAATTTAAATCCTCATCACCACCTTAGTAAAATTTGGCAAAGAGTCCCTGCCTCCCTCTGCCTCATCCCAGCTTTTGTTCCTCCCTGAGCTGTGAAGAGCAGCCATCAACCTCCCACTAAACTGCCAAGCAGTGAAGTAGTTAATGCTGCTATTTTCTTTACAACAAAAAATGGTGTTTTTTTTTTTTTTAAGTTTCCTTATATTTCCAACTTAGGTTGAAGTGCATGTGGCATTCATCAGCTCTCACTGCAGGCTTTGCATTCCTGCCCTTTACCTTGCAGTCCTGAGGTCTGAAGATTTTATTTTTAGTGAGATATTAGAGGCTGGAGTTGTTATTGGGCTGCAGTTCAGAGGGAATCTGCACACTGGGGTGGTTCTTCAGCTCTGGTGAGGCCGCACCTTGAGTACTGTGTTCAGTTTTGGGCCCCTCACTGCAAGAAAGACATTGAGGCCCTGGAGCTTGTTCAAAGAAGGGCAACAAAGCTGGTGAGGGGTCTGGAGCACAGGCCTTATGAGGAGCGGCTGAGGGAGCTGGGATTGTTCAGTCTGGAGAAGAGGAGGCTCAGGGGAGACCTTATTGCTCTCTATAACTACCTGAAGGGAGGTTGTAGTGAGCTGGGGGTCGGCCTCTTCTCTCGTGATAGGACTGGTGATAGGACTAGAGGGAATGGTTTCAAGCTGTGCCAGGGAAGATTCAGGCTGGATATTAGGAAATACTACTTCTCTGAAAGAGTGGTCAGGCACTGGAATGGGCTGCCCAGGGAGGTGGTGGAGTCATCGACCCTGGAGGTGTTCAAGGAACGTTTGGATGCTGTGATGAGGGATATGGTTTAGCGAGAACCATTGGTGATAGGTGGATGGTTGGACTAGATGATCTTATAGGTCCTTTCCAACCTTAGTGATTCTGTGATTCTGTGATTCTGTGATTCTGTGATTCTTCTGGCCACGTAACCACATAATAAATAGAGCCCTACCTCTAGAATACCACTTCACTGATGAGGAGATGTTGAAGTGAAAACTCTTGCCTTGGTTGCTGCCATTCATACATTATCTGAAAGACACAGAGGAAGGAGAAGAGACGAAACGTTGTTAACAACTTACCAGCTTGGCCAACCATTGCCCCCTTTGCCTGGGCTCAGGTAGGGGAAGGGAAAAAAAAGATGGTGGTTCATGAATCCTTAAGTATAGTGCCACCCCCTGTGGATCCTCGGGTTGTCCAGCAACTTCGTATTTCTGTGATAAATTCTTCATGACAATAAAAGTAAAGTTCAGAAGCAGCAGCTTCTGTGGGTGAATGTAGGATGCAGGGACTACTTGGCAAAGAGCAGGGCCTTCTTGGATGAGCTCAGGGGAAAAATGCATTGCATGAAGGGCGCTGGGCAGTGGCATCTGTATTGTCCAGGAACAAGAACTGTGCAGAGCTTGAAGGAGGAATTAGGTATGAAATTGGAGGATAAGCGAGAATGAGCCAGTTCTGTCCCAGTGAGTGACCTGTGGAATTCCCTACTGGTAAGGGATGCTTCTTTTCCTACAAGTGTTCTAAGCTGCAAATCATGGACTGAAACTTTATAATGGTAATGCAGAGCAAGTCCTTGTAACAGTTCTTGTAACTAGAACCAAGAAATAGAGACCTCAGAGGGTCCCGTGTACAACACCAGAGAAGCGAACCGCTGTCTGCCACTTAAATACAAGTCTTAACAACAAAGCTGTTAACACAGCCCTGCGCATCATGGTTCTGAACCCAAATAAGTGCCATTGCAGTCCATGGCAATGTGAGCAGGCCTGGTGAGTGGTGAGAGTGTGTGTGCATGCCTTTGCACATGACCTATGAATGGGAGGGAAATTCATCATTGTAGCTTTGTAGATAGAAAACTTTGGGTGTCCTGGAAGAGCTTTTTGCAGGCTGTGTGTGCTGATAGCTTTCTGCTAGAGCCAGAAAACTGAACCTCACTTTGCTTACTTGTTTTCCAGGTCGTGCACTGCTGGTCCTCCTGTTGTCTGCAACAGTCTCTCTTCTGGGCGGGCTGATATTTGGATATGAGCTGGGGATCATCTCTGGAGCACTGCTGCAGCTGCAGGCAGACTTCAGCCTTGGCTGTTTCAAGCAGGAGGTTCTTGTGAGCTCCCTTCTGGTTGGAGCTTTCCTTGCCTCTCTGGTCGGGGGAATCTTCATTGACCGCCATGGACGGAGGAGAGCGATTCTGGTCAGCAATGTGGTCCTGTTATTTGGCAGCCTTATTCTCACACTGACCAGGTCATTTATTGGGCTGGTCATCGGGCGCATGACGGTGGGCTTTGCCATCTCTGTCTCATCCATGGCCTGCTGCATCTATGTCTCGGAAATGGTGGCTGCGCATCAGCGGGGGCTGCTGGTGTCTCTGTATGAAGCGTGCATCACTGTAGGCATCCTGTTGTCCTATGCACTGAATTATGCCTTTGCAGATAGGCAGGAGGGATGGAGGTACATGTTTGGACTGGCCATGGCCCCAGCAGCCATGCATTTCCTCAGCATCCTCTTTCTCCCAGTGAACCCTGTTAAACTAAACACGTGGGACTCGGACTGCCAGAAGGGTCTCATTCAATTGCAGACTGCTGAGGACAGAGAGTCAGCAAAGCGGGAGCCCTATAAGGAGAAGCGCTACTCATTTCTTGATCTTTTCAGGACCAGAGACAACATGAGGAGACGAACCCTGGTGGGGCTGGGCCTGGTGCTCTTCCAGCAGTTCACTGGGCAGCCCAATGTGCTGGGCTATGCCTCCAAAATCTTCCACTCTGTGGGATTCCAGAGCAACTCCTCTGCCATCCTGGCCTCTGTCGGGCTGGGGGCAATCAAGGTGGTGGCCACGCTGGTGGCAATGGCCTTTGCGGACAAAGCTGGCCGCAGAGCACTGCTCCTGGCTGGTGGTGTGGTGATGGCCATCTCCGTCACCACCATCGGCCTCACCAGCTGCATCACCCCACTGGCCATGGCCAGGGACTGCACAGCCGCTGCAGACCCCAACGTGTCCCACAGCCTCCCCCAGCACCCCCTGGTATCCCCGTCCTCACACATTCCACCAGACTTAGGAGGAGGCAACGGGCAGGCAGGCCCTGGTTCTGCTGTCGCCAAAAGCCTTACAAAAGCTCTTGCCAGTGCTCAGAGCAGTGAGGTTGTTACTCGTTCTTCCCACACTCAGAAAATGGGCTTGGCGGGGCAGTCCTAAAAAGAGACAGCGGAGAGCACAGAGCCTCCTTTCGGCAGTGCTCCCCTGACAGAACATATGGTTTTAAATTGGATTACTCTGCTGAGCATGATGGCTTTTGTGAGCGCATTCTCAATTGGATTTGGACCAAGTAAGTATGGTGTTTATATATCCTTGCACTAACCCAGAGAATTAAACTGGGGCTGATCTTTATAGTCTGCTTGAAACATTCATTATGCATCGGCTTTACCAGGCAGCTGAGTGTCTGGAAACTGGAAATGTATCCCCGTCAGCCTACTGAATCATTTCCTGGTCTTGCAGCTCTGTCTGCTGTGTGGCTGGGACAGCATCATAATCACCTTCTCTTCCATGCTATCACTACCCTTGTAATGTTCTCTTTTTCCTGTTGTGCTCATTGCAAAATCAGAGCATCCCACAAGCACTGCCTAATGCTCACAGCGCCCTGATGAGGAGGAACATAGAGGGGCTTCTCCAGAAAGACAGCAGCAGAGCTGGAAGTGGAATCTCCTAGAAAGTTTCTTGGTATCAGTTGGACTTTTTCTGAAATCATTTTGCATCAGATGAGAACAGAGATTAGTTCTTGCTTCCACGTGAGTTCTATTGTTTTCTGGCACTTACTGTTTTAATTGCTTTGATGGGAGAAAACAGTATCTAACCAAAGGAAAAACATAAGTGCACAGCAAGTCCTATGAGTTTGGCAGTGACTCCATAAATCATTTCAAGCAAAATAACCCTAGGATAGGAGAGATTGCTCTAAGTTACATACTGCTTTCAGCTCTGATTTTCGCCCAAATGCATCAATCTCACTACCTCTTTCACCATTCTTTACAAGGAGCATGTCCTGATAGCAGATATATCATTTCCCCCCCATCTGCTCAGTGGCCAAGTCCCCACTCTACTTTCTGCACACTGGACCTGCCCATCGCTATCTCATCCTCCGCACAGTGCTGACCATGGGAGCTTCAGAGTGCTCTGCTGTCACCTGGCTCTGAGATTGATGACCAATAGCAGTGGGTGCTGGGTGAAGCCAGAGTGCCAAAAACCTTGCTGAAATCTTCCTTCCCCATTTCCCAAATACATTTCTTAAACCATACAACTGTTTTTCTATCCTCTGACCTGTGCAGTGACCTGGCTGGTCCTCAGTGAGATCTACCCAGCTGGAATACGAGGAAGAGCCTTTGCCTTCTGCAACAGCTTTAACTGGGCAGCCAACTTACTGATCAGCCTCTCCTTCCTGGACCTCATTGGTAAGTGTCTACCCCCTCCCTCCACATCCCACAGGTGGGTTAGTGCAGATGTCTGCCACGAGCTGATGGGAGAGTAAGTGGCACTTTGAAATCTGAGGTCCTGACTGTGACCCTGCTGACTCTGAGAGCAAACAGGCACCACTGACACCTTTCTGGCCCCTCCATCACCTGTTTTGTAAAAACCATCCTTCATGCACAGGGCTATACCACAACACTGGGCTGTCAGGAAACCATGGAGTTTGCAGCTTTCACACCAGTAGCTTTGCAGTGTTTTCTGCTGGCAGAGATGTCAGTTGAGGCATTCAGTTGGCACTGCTGGGTGCTGAAACTCAGCCACCTTCATCTTCCCTCTGTGGTACTGCTGGAAATGTGGCTATGAGTCCTCCCTCACTGCTCCCCAGTTCCTTCTCCTAGCAGACAAGGGGCTTTCCCTGCTCTTGGAAGGGCTTTTGACGGTGGCCACCCCGCAGTAAGCCACCAGCTTTCCTTTTATCCCAGGATATGACTTCCCTTTGACAGACCTTTCATTTGAATCTTTCTGCAGATGCCATTGGTTTCTCATGGATGTTTCTTCTCTATGGGCTGATGGGAGTGATGGCTGTTATATTCATTTATTTTTTTGTTCCGGAAACAAAAGGACAGTCCTTAGAGGAGATAGACCAGCAGTTCTCCAGGAAATGGTATGTGTGCTGTTGTGCCAACCTGAGTGCTGGCCTTGGGTGTTTCCCACCAGCAGTAGCCAATGTCCATGGCACCGGGCAGCCCCAGCTTGGTCAGTGCTACTGAGAACATCACAGAGGCACAGTCGGGCTGTGGGAGCAGTGCTGTGCTGCTGGAGGCTGCTCGTGGTGCTGGGAGGAAAATGGCTGAAAGCAGGGCTTGTGGGCCAGGGGAGAGCAAGACAGAGCGTGGTACAGGCAGGGCCGGACTGCAGGAGGGAACAACGCTCTGGTCCTTTCCTCTGGGATCCTGGACTCCTCTTTCTCCTCTGGGGAAGAGACATCTCTCAGTGTAACTCAGACCATGGAGGGAGGTTGTGCAGCCGTGGTAGGGATGGGCAGGAGGTGGCTGGGAGGGGTGGCTCTGAGTCCAGGCCTGTCTCAGCCTGGTGTGAGCAGCTGCACCTCCAGCTGACCCCCAGCATTGCCCCCAGGCTGCGGGAAGGAAGCGGCTGCAAGCAGAGGCGTGCGAGAGGAGCGAGCTGTGCACACGGGCAGTACCAGCGAGTGGAGCGTGCCAGCAGTGCCTGACAGCGGAGCGGCAGTGTTGTCCTGCAGAGGGGAACTGACCTTGGGACGTTGCTCCTTACAGCCTGCAGCCTGTGACCTCTGTGCAGAGACGGCTCTCCCTGCAGTGCCTTAGATCTTGGGACACGCTCACAGCTGTCCCTTGTGTCCTTGGAGAGCTGCTGGTCCCATGCAGGGAGCGTGTCCTTCCTCTGGCATCTTTTATTGTTCACGGTTTGTATCTGCTATCATTTAAGAGATGAATGGTTTTGTATGCAGGAATAAAACACAATTTTTGCTGACACCACTTTCCACCCATGCCGTTCATTTCCGAGCAAGATATATTATATTCCACTGCTTTGAAGTACCTGGTGCTTTTCAGAGGGGTCAAGATTGCGGGGGGAATGCATCAGGCACCCAGCAGCATACATTCGTGCCACCACCCTTTATAACATCTGTGCAGAAGCCTGCGCTCTTAGGAGGGGCTGATGCAGCTAAACACCCCACAGCCCCAGCAGCTCACCCACCTCATCTCACATGCACATTGTGCACATTGTGGATATTAAGATGCTTTCTTTTGTGCACAGAGAATGCTCTGCATTCACAACCAAGGTTTGCATGTACAAAAATACTGCAATATTCTGATGCCTTCTACAGTTTTTCTCTCCTACAATTGTACATTCCTTGATAAATCTTGTAAGCAGCGGCCTTGGTGCTTCTGAAGCCCCTGTGCATGGCATATGCTGTCACCGCAAGGCACACAGGGTTACCTGCAAAACATAAAATACATGCTCTCTTCCCCTTACTTCATTCAAAACCCCACGAATACCGAGCTCTATCAGCGATAACCCTGGTTCATCGGGAGCCTGGGGCAGCGCTGCCCTAGGAGCTGCAGCGGGCCGTGCCGGCTGCTCCGGGCTCCCACTGCCGCCGCTGCAGCGCGGCCCGCCGCCGCCAGGGGCCATCCCGAACCCGCGGAACGAGCCGGGCCGGGCCGGGCGGCTCCGTACACTGCCTGCACCGCCTGCTGCTGCCGGAGCCTCGGGGTGTGGGGATGCTCGCAGCTTGGAAGCAGACCCAAAGCTGCCCGCTCGGTCGCAGTGCTGGTGGCACTGAAAGCGGCAAAAAGCACACGGGAGAGCTCAAAGGAGAAGCGGGAGGGAAGTCAGGGGGTGCAGAAATTCAGGCCTGTGCCCCTCTGGAGGATGTGTCCAGTGCACAGTGAGACAAGTGGGGAAATCTATGGGGCAGCTGCAGTAAAAAAGGTTGGACTGCCACATGTATTGCTGGCAGACCCACGGGAGCCCTATTCAGCCACAAAGCAAAGGTAAAACAGAGAGGCGTTCCCATTCCTACCCAGAAGCTTACCAAAATAAAATGATGGCAGGTTTTCTGATTGCCCTGAATGACAGTTGCAGTATAACAGGGATGGTGGTGACCTGAGTGCCCTGATCGAGCTGTAGATGTCCCTGTTCATTGCAGGGGAGCTGGACAAGATGACCTCTAAAGGTCCTTTCCAACCTGAATGATTCTATGATTCTATGAGCTGCCCATTGAATAGCCATTGGGCGTCAGTACACAGCTCTTGAGATGATAGGTCCCAGATTCCAACAGGAATAATGTAGGTAGAGCAAGGCCTGTGTTACTGACCCTGACTGGGATAAGTCCGATGATCAGAAAATATGAAATGAGCTTAGAGAAGTTGAATTTCAGGTCAGGTGGTAATACTGGGAGATTCCAGCACATTGGTTTGCTCAGGGATCCACTGGGAAAAGTACTTTTGAATACAGTAATGAGGCTCCGGGATCCAGCAGTGCTAGAAGCTGCCGCTCTGGGTCTGGGCAGGGGCTGTGCACAGGACCTGTTCACAAGGTGTTTGTGGGAGGGCTGCTCCCTGCTGGTGACCACAGCACTGCCGATTTAGTGCTGGAGTGGGAGGGAGCACAGCAAATAAATCCAGCGGGCGGCTCTGCAATTTTAAGGAAAGGAACTATGAAAAAATAAGGTGATAAGTCAATAGCAACAACAGAGCTTGAAAGAGCAGACAGAGAGCAAGGAGCCTGCGAGCAGTCTGGCGGCGATTAAAAAATACTCTATTAAAGCCCAAGTAAAACATGTGCCACGGCTCAAAGAGAACTAAGAGGTCCTAAAAAACACGCTGCCCGCCTCGCTGGGAAGGTTAAGGAGGTTTCACGGGGAGAAGGTCAGCATTTAAAAAGTGGAAAGGTTTCCCACATGAGGAGAACAGGAAAAACCATCAAACACAGCAAGTAATGTGTAGACAGAAAATTAAAAGAGCTAAAAAAGGGCATGAGGATCTCAGTGCAGGGAATACGTTAACAAAAGCCAAGAACCTGGATGGGGAGATCGTTTAATGGCAAAGGTAAATGCAGAGGACCTGGGAGGACAGGGCAGGATGAGGAGCTCAGGCACTTTGTGGGTGTCTTCAGTGCTGGGGGTGTGTGGGAGATCCCCCCACCCGTGGATCAAAACGTTGGTGAGAGCTGTTCCTGTATTGCAGGCCCAAGGGGTTTAATGGGTTTAATGGACACTTTTTGAGGACAAACGAGAGCTTCCTTTTCAGCAATAGAGTTTCCCAAGAGATCTCTATTGGGTCTGGTTTTGTTCAGCGTCTTCATTTGTGGCATTGGAAGGGGAATGGACATCAAAACCTCCAGGTCTGTGGGTGATACAGATTCCTCCTTTGGGAAATGTTTTACCAGAAGAACCTGGCAAAACTGAGTGGGCAAAAAAGGTGGTTGAGGAGCTTGAAGTGTAGACAAACACAAACATGGCAGCACTCAAACCTTTCACACCTGGTGCAGACCTGGGATGGTGGTTGCAGTTCAGAAAGAGACCTGGGAGGCATCACCACCACGTGTAGTGTCACCTACACCCAGCAAGAACCAGGGCAGTGCCAGAAGGGCAGGGCCACGTGAGATGGATGTGCCAAGGAGGGCTGCACAGACTGATGCAGAGGCCGCTGGGAGCTGGGAGAGCTCAGGGTGGACTGGAGGAGCCCCTGGGCTGGGTGAGCCTCCTCCATCACCAAACTGGACAAAAATGTGCCTGCTCTAAATGAGTGGCCCATTAGAGCAGCAGCAGCCCGCCTTCTCCTCTTCCCTCCCCTGAGGCTGAGACCTCATAAGACTGGAGGATACAGAAATGCTTGGGGCAGTGATAAATCTCCTTTAGTGAGCTTTTATTTCCTTTTCTTTCACAATATTTTCTTTAGTTTCCTAGCCAAATTTTTTCTAAGGAAAGATTTCTGACTTCCTTTGAGCCACAGCTCAACATCTGTCCACATTGGGGGCTGAAGTAATACACTGTTAAGGGGTTTTGATGTCAAGCCCAAAACCCCACCAGGGATTTATGCAGCTCTCCCCTTTCCTCCCTCCTCCTCTTCAAACGGCCTTTCATTTGCTCTCACTAATTGTGCTGTCATGCCTTTCTTTCCCCCCAGTGGTGCAGACAGCCCTTCGTGCAGACAGGTTTCGGTGACAGATGCCTGTGCCATGAGCACTTTTGTGAGGTGGGCGCACTGCATGAGCACCAAGCTGTGCTGAAACGATGCAGGCACCCATCCAGTGTGAGGACGGATGGGAAAGGGGCTTCCCTGCCCTTGGAGGAGCTGCTGAGGAATAGTGCTGGTCTGCCAGCCCACCCACAGACATCACTTGCTCCTCAAAGTCAGAGGGTGGTTGGGTTGGAAGGGACCTTAAAGATCATGGAGCTCCAACTGCCTCCTGTGGGCTGGCTGCACCCCACCGGCTCAAGCTGCCCAGGGCCTCATGCAGCCTGGCCTTGCACACCCCCAGGAATGGGGAACCCACAGCTCTGTGGGCAGTGAGGGCAGGGGCTGTGCTGCTGAGCAGAGCAAACCTCGAATAAACGCAGTGTAAGGGTGAGGATCAGTGATTCCACTGACTTGTGTGAGATTGTGAAAGAGGACTCAGAGCTGTGCACCTCATAAGTCAACCTGCTCATGTGGAAGCTGCTCTCAGACCTGGCCAACACAGGGGAATGACACTGCTGAGCAGCTGAAGGCATCTGGGATACAACCAGAAGCAAATCCTGAATTTACCTAAAGGTGTCTTTGGGCCCTGGGAAGTTGTTGTCGTTGCAGGAGGGCAGATAGAGCAAGTGGGGGAATACGCTCCTGAAGTTCACAGGTGGTTTTCTTGTGTTTGAAATGCCTGTGGATGAAGATATCCAAGAGAGTGGAGGACTCCATCTGCCCCAGGACCTGCAGGCAGATGGGCGCAGGGGCACTCAGCACAACACTGCTGCGGGAGGTCTGGGAGAAGCTACAGTGCTCTGCCAAAGAGTGGGCTTCTAAAAAGTGATGGCAGCTGCCCTCATTCTTGTCTGTGCTTCTGCAATCTGCCACGGCCAATAATGGGTTGTTCCCATTCCAAAAATGGTGGGTTCCAGCTGGACTTCAGAAACTTGGTGACGTGAAGTTTGAGGGGCAGCAGAACCACCCCAGAGCCCTACCCCTACCCCTGGCTGTGGTAATGGGATGTGGGTGTCTGAGCAGGGAATGCAGGGCAGCATCCCGCAGTGCTCTGAGCACCTGAGGGCAGTGAGCTCATGGCCCACATCCCGCTCCGTCTGCTTGGGGGGATGCAGGGCTGGATGAGAGGGGCCAGGATGCATGAAACACGATAACTGGAAAAAATACAAACCAGAGGCTGGGCTGTGTAATGCGCTACAGATCCAGCAAAACAACCAGAGCTGAACAAAATAACGTTCCTCCCATTAGAACAAAGGTACTGCCTCGATCCAAGGAGAACCTGTGAGGAGAGTGGTGTGCTGAGCTGTGGTTCATTGGCTTGTGCCTCTCCCAGCACAGGCTGCATACCCCAAAATCCCACTACCCTCACACTGATGAGATTCCTTGGGCTGGGAGTTAGACTGGGGGTACAGCACAGGGCTATGCAGAAACCGGTTCTACGCCCCAACCTTAATGGGACCCCATCAGCCCCTGAATAAGCAGGAACGATGCAATTACCTTTTTCATGGAGCTCTTCCAGCTGTGTCCAGCTACTTCAGAGCTTCTGGGATGTGCTCACCCCACTGTGAATCCTTCTCCTCTTATTATGGGAGCAGGAACAGCACGGAGCTGGCGGTGGATGGGAGCCATTTCCCTCCAGGAAGATCCTTGGTGAGGGTCTGCAGGGAATCATGGCGCTTGGGCAGCACAGCCCCATCGTGATATGGCTGTGGCTGTGCCCACTGATGGCTCCACATAGCAGCATCCTCTTCCTGGTCCTTCCCAGACGCAGAGCCGTCCCGGCACACAGCACGGCCACCAGCAGCAGCACAAACACCAGCGTCAGTGCTCGCACTATTAATAGTGTTTCTATTCCTGCTGTCATTATGATTGCTTCTGCTACTATTAATAATAATATTTACATATGCATAACCACAGATGCAAAACAGATGGCTTGGTGGGGACCTCTGAAAAACTTGTCTCTGCCACATATTTATGACAAAGACAGAGGGTAAGCCACACAGAGTGCCATAGAAGGAACAAATAGATGGGGAAAAAGAATGAAATAATTCCTTCCATATTCCCAGCAGAGGCCAAAACTTGCCCATTCCCTCTCTCGGCTTCTCTCCTTTCTAGTACTTGAGACTCTTTTCCAATACCAGGTCAGAGATGGTTTCCATATTTTTTCAGACTTCTCTAATTTTATTTTCCAGTTCAGCTATTATTTTTTCAGATGCAGCTTTTCCCGATGGATGGAAAATACAAAAGGAGTCGCTCATCTGTTCCCCACAAGCTTTTTCCTGACCACTGGGAAGCTCGGGCGCTATTCCAGACCTGGAGTAAACCTTGCCTGCTGGAGAAAACTCGATCCCTGTTTGCTGAGCTCACAAGTCTGGGAATCATTTAAGCTAATGGGAAAAGTAAAAGTGAGAAAAACTGCCACCAGCCTGAGCCACCCTGTTAGCTTCCTACAATGCCCCGAAAGGAGTTGTGGCGAGGTGGGGGTCATCGCCTGCTCCCAGGTAACAGTGATAGGACGAGAGGTGATGGCCTCAAGCTGCACCACAGGAGATTCAGGTTGGATACCAGAAAACATTTCTTCTCAGATTGGTGATGCATTGGCACAGACTGCCCGGGGAAAGAGCGTTCAACAAACACATAGAGGTGGCACCTGGGGACATGGCTCGGTGGGCAATGCTGGTGATGGGTTGTTGGCTGGACCTGGTGATCTCAGAGGTCTTTTCCAACCTTAATGATTCCAAGATTCTAAGATTTTTGGTGGTTTCTTTGCCCAGCAAAACACAGCTGGTCTGCCAGCAGCATGGCACTGCCCTCTGCAGAAGGTCAGGGCTGAAGGAAGGACTTACCAGTCCACACTGGTACCTGGAGTGACATAATCATCCCCCAGCATGAGTGGTTCCCCTGCAGGCATGCTTCGCTCTCCTGTCTGTGTGTACTCAGTTGTGCAAACACAGAGGCTCTCACACACCACAGCGTCACGTTGGTGTCCAACAGGACTTGGCGGTCCTTTTCTGCTGCCAGCAGCCCTGGGAATGCCCCGACTGCCCGAGCAGCCCCCAGTCCTGCAGCTCCTTCCTGGAGGAGGAGGAAGGTCTACGTGCTGTGCCACACCACAGAGATATTTAAATGGAGAAAGCCACCAGACAGCCCATGCTGCATGCTAACGAGTACAACACAGCATCCCCAAGCACTAATGAGTAATAAAGTGCCCCACAAACTAAAGAGTCCCCAAGTACTACTGAGGACTAAGTAGTCCCCAAATACTCACCTCTCTCGGGTCAAATTCCACTCTTTAAACCAATCCCCATTACATTTTACACATAAGGCTGTAGAAGGCCTCGGAGGGGCTGTTAGGGTCTATTGTAGGGGAATAAAGCATGTGTCAAAAAGACTTTTAATGCCCAGTTAAAAATGGCCTAAACACGGCCTGCAGTTACCTGATAAGCTGCAAGGTCTCTATTGGGATAAATATTTTGGTTTTTAAATTGTCTCAGCCCTTGCACACTTACAGGAGATTGGCTTGGCTCTATGCTGAAGCTTTGTCAAGTACATTAAAACAAAATTAAAAGCCTGGCTTTTGTTCCATCAAGACATTTAATGCTTGTTGCTTTTTTTCTTGCAATGGTTACGACCAGTGAATACTGAACATAGTGCAGTGCAGCAGATTTCTGCAGCTCAGTGCATGTTACAGCACTAGCTCCCCTCCATAAGTGGCCCTACCATGCAGGAGTCAGGGCCAAAAATGCTCCAGGAGGAGTTCACGTGCCCAGGGCTGCACTGCAGGGCAATGCCAGAGGGCAATGCCTGAGGCCTATGTGCACAGGTTCTACTCACTGCAAGAGAGTATTTCTATTAGTGCAAACGGAGATTGCAACATTTCCCATTTAAATTACCTTTTATTTTTTTGTGAACAACTACATAATCCCTGCAGTGCCCATTGCCATCGCATCATTGGTGTTTTTTATGTAGATATGTAGGCATCAAAGAGTTAGATATCTGAATGGGCTGTTGGTTTCACTTTGTTTGCTTTTTTTCCCCCAGACAGGCCTGTAATTCATGGAGAGCTTAAGGCTCACAGCAACAACATCCAAGAGCTCAGGGCTGGAGCTCAGATGGGTGCTTTTCCCCATCCCACTCATCCCTCTGCTGGATGGGTCTATGGGAGTGAGCAGCCTCACAAGGCCATTCTGTGGCTGCTGCTGTGCTTTGGGAGGTGTTTGCCTGGTAGTAAGTGGGGCCAGCGCACAGAATTACTGGCATTTGAAGTTCGGTGCAAGACTTGACTGTCAGGAATGCGGCATTAAAAACAAAACTTAAAACTTCCATATTGCAAAACATATTAGCTGCTTTACCATTTTCACAGTCATGCCAGTTTGCTCATACTGGATCTTTTACCAGACCATGACAGCTCATTTGTTTAGCTTGGGCCAGGCTTAAAGTTCTGATGAAGCCTAATCTTGTGACCTGTATTTACTTTGGCCAGGGATGCCTTCTGCACAGATGACTTCCTATCCTTCCTAATCTTTCCCGCAGGAAAGAAGCGGGGAGCTGGGAGCAGGGGGAGGAAGCAGAGCCAAGCAGACAGTCTGCAAAGAGAAACAAGCACTGCACATGTCGGCGGTGTGGGTCAGGTTCAGGGACCTTGTCTGTTAAGGGAAGGAATTAAAGGGGGAGTCAGCACCTCCGCTGTCATCATCTGAGATGCATCAAATCCATCATCAACCCCTGGAATTTTACCCATCTGGAAACATGGCTGGCTGCGACAGCTTCAGGCGTTTGTGAGGATCTGGGGATGGAAAAGTCCCTGCTTGGCTCCAACTTGTGACAATTCCCATTGGAGCTGGGAGAACTGCACTGCTATCAGCCAGGGGTTTGGCAGCAAGCTCCCCTGCCCAGGAGGGAGATGCAACATGCAGCACGCGTCCTTCATGCCACCAAGCAGATGGCAAGGATCCCACATCCCCTCCTTCTCCATCTTTAGGGCCTTGTCCCGCAGAGGGGACGACACAGTGCTCACAGTGCAGCGCCCCTGGAGCAGGCTCCCTGCTGGCCCGAGAAGTGCTGATGAGCTTCCCAAAATCCTTACTTTATGCTCAGCAACAGGGCTCTGAATTCAGAGACATAACAATGGGGCTGAGAGTGTTTTCAGAAGACAAAGAGCCAGCCAGGTTTGGATTCTATTTGATAGCCCAGGTTTGACTAATTCCCACGAGCTGAAATAAAATTATTGGAGTAGCTGGAAATATTCCTCAGCTTCATTCCCACGGAAGAGAAAGTGCTTAAAAGCAATCTAAGGTTAATGGGAACGTGATGAAAGAACCATTTCTGTGGAGTAGCATTTTGAGTAAATGCCTCCTTTAAATGCGTTTTCCAAGCATTATAGCAGGGAAATTTGGGATTGGGTTCAAATGTGTCTCAAACTTCTGGACAACGAGTGGTGAGGAAGCAATCTATTGAGCTGCTGTGGAGAGGCTCCAGTTCACGGCTTGAGGGCTCTGAGATGGGGCTGCTGGGGAGGAAATCCCCCACTGACAGGGAGCAGAGACTGGGCTTGCCCTGATAATGGGCCTGAAACCCCCCAGGGCCATCTGAATTGTGCATGCGTGCTGCCTGCATAGAAGAGTATTTTCCCAGTTGGGCAACTGGGGAGTGTAGGAACATGTTGACCTCCAAATTCCCATGTAAACATTGGGCCATAAATTTATTATTTTTTATTTTTTTATTTTTTTATTTTTTTATTTTTTTATTTTTTTATTTTTTTTTTTCTGTTTACAAATACTTACCTTGGACCAGATTTGTTGCAAAGACATTGATAAGAACACCAAAGTCCCTCTGGGGGAAAACCATAAAGGCCACCAACTTTTAAACCATTCAGGAGCAGCTTAATCTGTGCTACGTATTAAGTTCAGTTCTGTAACTCCCACCTCACAAGGACACCTCTCAGCCGAACTGAGACCAGCAAGAATAAACCTTAAAATGCCTCAGTGCACATACGCATTTCAAACCCAATGGCTTCAGTTCAGTGAGGTGTAGGCTCAGTGCAGAACGCACACAAACCTTGCTGGATCTGGACCTTGAACTGGGAGCTGTTTTCTACCGCTGCATGGTTGCTCTGTAAAGCACTGAGTTTTATGTGACCCTACTAAAAATGAATTCTGACCTCTTTATTGATAAGCTCTTGTCCCCTTCTACTCCACTGCCACCCTGCCTGCATCTGCCTGAGCCCAGAGGTGGGGGCACGGCAGACCGAATCGATTGCACACACCATGCTATGGATGTTAGTGAACAAGTTCCTTGTGACCCTTCCCCTCTCTGCCATGGGAAAATGCTGGGATACTCATTTCCCCCACTACGGGAACAAACAGCAGCAGCTTTACATCACAGAAAGAAATTATCTTAATGCCCAACTCATAAGCTTCATGATAAAAACCACACCTTGCAGCATAGTTAGGCAGTCGTGCAAAGCACTGTGCTGTCCTGGTAAAGGTCTCAGTATTTGCCTGATGACTGCAGTTATGAGCCAGCCTGCAGCTGCAGAGTGTGCCTGTACACACCAGGCAGCTCCCTCAGCCCAGGCGAGAGGCGAGATGCAAAGAGATAAAAGCCAAGAGGAGAAGGCAACAGTTGTTCAATTACTGTTGATCACTGACCATTTTGCTGTGCAGGGTGCATGTGTGGGAATGGCCTTACCTTGCAGCTCAGCAGCACTCCCAGCACGTGCTTGTACTTGGTTGGGAAGCTGTGCTAACGAGCAGGGGCATTGCAGCACCTCTTGAAGCCTGTAGCTTATCTCCCTAGCCCATAACAAGTGCTGAAGGTGCTCAGGAGCCTGCAGAAGGCAGCAGCACGCCGCGGCTCCACTCACTGTGCAGCCCCAAACAGGAGCGGCACAACAGGGAAAGGGCAGCAGAGGGATTTAGATGGGCTGCCTTCAAGCACTCATTAGCAAAACACCTTAATGTAGGAAGAGGCAATGTACCCCTGACCCCACCATCTGCAGCCGCTCCTGGGCTCCAGCTGCCACCTCTTCCATTTCTGCCCCCATTTCCCCACTGAGAATCACCCTCACAGCCTGCACCAGCCTTGTCCATAATCCATGATCCAGTAATCCAGTGGCCTCGGCCAGCACGGGGCCCAACAGAGGCTGTGGAGGTGAGCCCTCAGCTGTCCCAGTTCCTCAGCCCCAGAGATCCCACTGGCTGCAGTGGAGCTCCGCACGGAGCCACTCCAGCCTCAGCCCCATGCTCAGCTTCCCAGCGTGCCTGCAGAGCAGAGTGTGTCATACTTCTGAAGGGTGACAAATTACCAGGAAGGGCTCCCCCCGCACCCCAGCTCCGCTGCGCGCAGCGCAATTCCCCCGTGCCACATTAACAGCTAATAAAACAATAGAGCTTTTAGTGGTGGACTTCAAAGGCATCTCGGGCAGATGAATGAATTCAGCATTTCTTCACTTACTGTCAGCTCTGGGGGAGAGAAGGGCAGGCCGAGGTCGAAGGCTTCAGCGGTGAACAAACACAGCCTGGTATTTGGGCTACTGCGGGAAAACGAGTGGGAAATCAGCGACGCTGTTGGCACCTACCGGGTTTTCCTTCTTCTTTACCGCTGCTCATTTCTGCTGCCCTGTTTTCTTTTCTGTTCCCCCCTCACCGTGCTACATAACCACCACGAAAAATGCCATCGACGTTTAGAAAAAATCCAGAATTGCACCTAAAAGCACAGGTCCAGTCACCAACAGCTCATTGCACTGCGGGGGATCTTTAGGCAGCCTGGCCCAAACTCAAGCAAACATAATTATTTTCAGACGCAGCAGCACAATTGTGTTTGGTAAATCTGCCTTGAGGTCCTGCAGCTAATTTACAACCATGCGTCCATCCGCAGAAGGGTTTCTGCAAACCATTATCTCATTGTCATGTTCAGTCACAATAAGCATCTACATGAATTACGCTTTGTATTGTGCAACTAAGAGGGGGTTAACACCGCTGAAAAATTAACTGCCTTTAGGAGGTGGAGAGGGAAGAATGAGGAAGCAGGAGTGGGGAGGACAGTGTTTGTCGCGGGTAGTACAGTAATGCTGTGATTTAGGAACTGAGGTCTCACTGCCCCATCACTAGCTGGCCCTGCCTGGCATCTCCTTCCCAGAAAGGGTTTCCCCGTGTTTGGGACTACAGAAGAAATGATCAGACCCTTCCAGGTGGGATGCTGGGTCTAGAAGGTGAAAGGCAGCCCTGTGCCGAAGGAGCAGCCATGGTAAAGGGGTTCCCAGTGTGGGGACCACTGAGAACTGTGTGCCCATACCAAGATGGTCTGGCATTTATGATCAAGCTCCAGTTCTGCACAGGGGCGAGGAGACCACTGGTACTCACTGAGCCTCCTCCAGATGTTGGGCACTGAGCACCAGAGGAACCACTGTAACAGATTCACTTTTTAGAGAGCACCTACCATGAGGCTGTGCCAGTTATATCTTCACCATGGATGGAACACACAGGGATAGTTTGGAAGGGATTAGAGATAGAAGAGACAGGTGAAGCAAGACTTGTAAGACTGCAACACAAAAAAATGGACACAAGCAATGTAGCTCCGTTTCTCTTATATTTCCCTCCATTTTCTAACCAGCTTTTGTTAAGCCGCAACCTTTGCTCCCACACAGAATCTGAGGAAGAAAGAATCTGATTGTTCTGTGTGTATTTTTTTCATCCTCATATACTACATGACACCCAAAACAACAGGAATGAATTATCTTTGTTTTTCCTTCTTAAGAGTTGGCGTGTTTTAGCCCCTTGAATGCCATCATCTATATTCTACACCATTTCCAAGTCCAGCCCAAATGCGTTGTTCTGGAAAACAACTTTAAAGCTTGCAATCATTTATGTCGCGTTCCCATCTGGTGCCAAGCTTTCAAAGCATTCTCCCCTTGGCTGTCCTACAAAACACTTCAGCAGAGGACACTTTCCAAGCATTCAGGCCTGCCGCGCAGGGACGGGATTTGCATGCAGTCAGCTCACATGGGGCTGTGGCATTGCTCAAAAGCAGCAGGGAGGGGGGCTGCCTCCTGATAACTGAGCTGACAACTTCGAGGTTCTCTAAAGCCAGATCCTTCCAAGAATGCCCTTTGTTCAGCGCTAGCAGTCAGTTGCTCCATTCAGTCTCTCTCCCTGCTTGCTTGTAATGTATTCCTTCAAAAAGTCTTGCCTTAGGCTACTAGAAAATTAAAACAAGGAGCCAGATTCTTTTTTTTTTTTCCCTCCTCACTTTTGCTCTTTCATCAAGAACAGTGAAAATTTGGCACAGTTGAATATTTTGTTCAGCTCTTTCTTTCAGTCTTTGAAGTCCCCTAAAGCCTTGGTAGGAGTCTAGGCTTCCACCCACATCTGCTTTCCATGAAGCCATTTACCGCACTTTATTTGTGCCATATTAGATTTTTCAGGACAGGGACAGAACTAACGAAGCATTTACATTCCTGGGAAAGTGGCATATACACAACTACATTACTGTGATAGAAACAAACTGCAACAGACATGTTTTGCGTTCTCAAGGCAGCAGCCATGTTGCACTATGGCCAGCACAGGGTCCAGAGCTGGTGGTTACTGATTTTTTTCTTTTTAATGCTCAATTAGATTTGAAGACCCTCCATGCAGTTTTGTCTTATACAGTTAAAGAGGTGCCCTAACACCTGTAAAGAAATAGAGAAAACATCCTAAAAAGGGGCAGTTTGGATAACAGCTTAATGAAAACAAACCATGGCCGAACAGAAGCTGTGTCAGACAGTATCGGTGACACAGAGCACTGTCAGCAGGACGATGGCATCATGCTGCTAGCTGCTAAGGCATTTCTTTTACAAGCTGAAGACTAATCCCACGACAATGCTCCATTTCAAGGGCTTTGTTGCTATCAGAGCAGGGAAAGGGTGTTGACTGGATCTCTTTATCGGATGGATCCTGGTGAACCGTAGGGGTTATTGATTATCCTGCTGTTTTCTGTTTTGTGTTTTTCTTTAGCAGTTAAAGAACCTAAGAGATTTGTGCCCATTTCTCATATTGAGAGTGTTCCTGAGATTGTTCTAAGTCACAGGCGATGAAGTAGCAACTGAGAGAAACGTGCCTTGGAGGAGCCAACATCAAGAGCCCAGAAAGCCCGTTCTTTGAGCACAGGCTCCAATGGCCCTGAGCATAAAGATGGGGAGTTTGTTAAAAAGCCAGTGGGAACTTGGAAAGTTCAGTGGAGGATTGCCTGCCCAAGCTCAGCACAGCTCCCATCACTGGTGTGTGCAGAAGAAACACTTTTAGGAATCCAGCCGTTTGCCATCCAGGCAAGAGACCAAATCATGACCAAATGACAAGTGTGAAACATGCTTATATTCATTCAGCCTTGGAGGAAAAAGGCACTGATTGACCTTGGTCACAGCGTATGCTCATCAGAGAGGAGAGAAAAGCCTTTACAACATTGTTGCTTCGCAGTACTCAGTGCAGAATCAAGTTGTTGTAGGCTGTTCTGAGCAACCAAATCCCAGATTTGTATGTCTAAACAGAAGAAGACATATCCCACTTACAGGCATGAGGAGGAGGACAGCTCATCCTCCTGCCTCGGTTTCTTCCACTGTTTGAATGTAGGAGAATGACATGTCCGTTATGAAGATAATTTATTGCATCCCATCAATGAGATCATAGGTTACTATCTCATTTGATGGAGAGAGCACATTTCTAGACTGTTTTAAAAGCTCCTTTGATCTTCCTGCACCCCAAACTGAATAGTGCAGGTGCCTAGGCAGCTGCTTTCTCACTTATCTTACATCTTTCTTTCTCAAATTTTCTGCTTCTTCATTTTGTTCCATTTAGAAAGAAAGAAAGAAAGAAAGAAAGAAAGAAAGAAAGAAAGAAAGAAAGAAAGAAAGAAAGAAGGAAAGAAGGAAAGAAGGAAAGAAGGAAAGAAAGAAAGAAGGTGTCCAAAGCAACATGGCAATGGCCTGGGGTGTGTCCAAATGTTGGTCTCTTCTCCCATGTAGCAAGTGACAGGATGAGAGGTGGTGGCCTCACGTTGCACCAGGGGAGGTTCAGATTGAATATTAGGAAAAACTCTGAAAGTGTGGTGATGCAGTGGCACAGCTGCCCACGGGGGTGGTGGGGTCACCATCCCTGTAGGTGTTCAAGAATCGTGGGGATGTGGCACTGAGGGACGTGGGCAGTAGGCATGGCGGGATGGGTTGGGGTTGGGGTTGGGTTTAGTGATCTTAGAGGTCTTTTCCAATGATTCTTTTAATGGTTCTATGAAATAACCCACAAGATAGCCATTCCAGACCCGGAAATGAGACCATCCTTAAGCCTCTATTGCAGACCTACACTACGCTGTCCCTACTGCCGTATATCTTTGCTGCTGTATTTCAAATCTCTTTCAGAAATATTGAGACATGAATCAGATGTTTAAAAGCAAGATGGATCCTGAAGGTTTCCCCACCCTGGGCAGGGAATTGGACACCCCAGCGACACCCAGAAGTCTTCCCTGTGCCCAGGGACACAGCTCATGCTGGGACGTGCTCAGTCACTGGAACGGGGGCTGTGGTGGATGGATGAGGCAGGGGGCCTGAGGAAGGGGCGCTTTTTCCTTCTGCTCCAGTGATTTGAATTATTTCATGATGGCAAAAGCTAGGAGAGGAAAAAACCACAGCACTACATTAAAAAAAAAAAGAAAAAAGAAAAAAAAGAAAAACGTGATATAAAAAAGTGCTGTGCCAGGTAAAACTCTCTGCTTTGTTATTATGAGAGTTCCCAGTATTGATAATTTCTCCTAGTTGCTGGTTTGTAAGTTACTTCTGAGTAGAAAATTCAATTACATGGGCCAAGTCAACAATAATGTTTTTCCTGGCAATGGTTCATTTTGCCAGTGGAAACATTTTTTCCCCCTTCTTCTTTTCTGGATTCAGCTCTGCAAAGTTGCTAAATTCTTCCAGATCTCTGGTCTGATGCGATCATAAATATCCTGATTGTATTGCACTGATTGACAGGCTGGGGATGGATTAAGTGGGGATTACAGACTGGAATGATCAAAATGTGCTTTCATGGTCAGTAACTCTGCAATAAGTCATAGTTCCAATGTACATTAACTATATAATCTAATTAACATGGCTGTTTATGTATTTAATATTATTCTTAAAACTTTTTAATAAAAGAAGGTTTTAAGGAGAATTATGCGTTGTTTAAAATATAAGAACCTGTTCCTTGAATGTACAGTGGTTAGTGTTTTGCACTGTCACTGTTAAGATGACAGATAATATTACGTCCTGCTGCTGAAATGGGACTTGGGCAGGATAAGGGGCCAGATTCTGCCCTCCTTGATAGGTGGCTAAACTCACATTTTTTGTTTTATTCAAAGTTATTTTGGATTTGCATTTATTTTATCGGGGCAGAATTGAGTTCATTAGGATTAAAAACTACCTTTTAAATAAAATGAGATCATTAAAGCCATGCATAGGCACATAACTGAAAGCATCTGAATTTTCTAAGGTCCTCAGCACTCACAGGTCTCAAGGCTGTCATTTACTGAGTAAGAGCAGAGAAATTAGTCTTAGGGGTACAAACCTTAGATGTTTTACTGCACAGGTTCATATTTAGACGCTGTGCACCTAATGATATCAAACTAAATGAAACAATTCATCAAGGCAAGATCCAGTCTACAGCAATGTGCTCAACAGCTGCCTTTGTGAGTATAAAAAGCTTGCTATTTGATTGCAAGGTGAAGGAATTGTAGTGGGGATGCTTTGCAGTTGTCCATAAAAACCAAAATCTGAAACAAGTAAACATTTTGCAGGACTCCAGGCTTTGCTGTTACCCAGCCTTGCAGTCAGCATCTTGGTACTGCAGCCCGTACCACCCTGCAGTGATTCCTCTATTCCAGCAGCATTTGTTTGTCTACTGAACTTTTGGAGACCTATGTTGATCTCCTTCCTACTTTCTTACAACTTCTTTCTGACCCAGGAAATTTTAAAATAAAAATAATCTGAAGGTTCAGTATGTCCAGTTGTTGGTCTCTGCTGTCCCTGCAGTTCTCCTGCTGAGAAAATATCCTCCAAAGGCTGCTTGGTCTGGTGCATGGACATGGTGCACTGGGCCCCTCACTGCAAGAAAGACATTGAGGCCCTCGAGTGTGTCCAAAGAGGGGCAATGGAGCTGTGAGGGGTCTGAAACACAAACCCTTGTGGGTCTTACAAGGAGTGGCTGAGGGAGCTGGGATGGTTCAGCCTGGAGAAGACGAGGCTCAGGGGAGACCTTATTGTTCTCTACAATGACCTGAAGAGAGGTTGTGGCAAGCTGGAGGTCGGTCTCTTCTCCCACATAACAGTGACAGGACAGGAGGTGATGGTTTAAGTTGCACCAGGAGAGGTTCGGCTTGAATATTAGGAAAATTTTCTTCTCTCAAAGAGTGGTCAGGCACTGGCACAGGCTGCCCAGGGGGGTGGTGGAGTCGCTGTCCCTGGAGGTGTTCAAGAACTGTGGAGATGTAGCAAGGAAGGACATGGCTAGTGGGCACGGTTGGGTGGGCTGGGTGTGGACATGGGAATCTTAGAGACCTTTTCCAATCTTAACAATTCTATGATATTGCAAGAGCAAGATGGACACCATCTGATTTAGGTTTAAGACCTCATCTGGAGATTCGAGGGGGGCTCAGCCAACTGCTCAGCACCCTGACTCCTGCTACAACTGCTGGCCTGTGACCACAGCCTTGCCAATGATGGCTTGCCTTGATGTCCACATTCAGCAGGAGTCAATTCATCATCCCAGGGGTGAAATGCATCGTACTGCTGATCCTTCAAGCCACACAGCGTGCTCTAATCAAGGTCCCTTAAATGAAGTAGGAATGTTTGAATTTAAAGGAATTAGAAGCATCTTTAAAATGTGAGTTACCATCATACAAGGTCCCTGCACAGTGCACTGCCCGACAAGCTTGATTATTCCCCAGCCATACAGGGCTTAGAAAATATGTCAGGCACTCAAATCATTTTAGATCCTGCTGCACTGTGCATACCCAGAATCCAAGCAAGGTTCACATTCAAGGGCTTATAAAAACTTGAATGCACTCCAATAACTTAAATCACTTGGTGAGGTTTGGAATGATTTAAAGCCATTGGAACTCTCCACATTCGGTGTGCAAGGGCTCCAGCTTGGAAGAGAATCAAGGCATGTTCTAGCATGGCAGCTCCAGGCATATTGAATCAATTTCAGCATGTAAAAATAATTAACAATGATAAAAATACATTAATAATGCTATAAGTATAAGGCCAGACCAAAGTTTCAGCCTGAAGAAAAAAAATGGCTGCAGAAATTCAGCAAGGTTTGTGAACAGCTTGAACCAGGAGTAATGAAGGATTTCAGTGACAGGAAAATAAATGGAGACAGCTCATGGGTAAGGAGTAGAGGAAGATCACATTTGTCAGTAGTTAAAAAGTTCTACTGACCTGAGCTGCAGGACTTGCTAAATTCTGCCGTGGAGCCATGCCAGCGCAGCATTGCTAGGCCAAAGGATCAGAAACAATCTAAGGTCCAGGATCCTGCAAGCCGTCAGGACCAGAACCAAACGCCATATATCACTGAGTTGGCTCATAAATCTCTGCTTTCTAGTAGCATGGAGTAGGAAGGCCAAATATAGCACCTGTCTGGAGAGGATGTGGCTCTGTCTGAAGGATGATTTTCCAGGGCTTCCATAACTAGTTCAGTGCCCATAAGAATGATGCCAAGGGGGAAACCCCAGAGGATGACAGGGCTTTGGCTATTTCCTCCCACGCATCTGGTAGACCAGTTTCCGGACTGGAACAGAACCGGAAAACATCCAGCACTGCAGGGATAAAAATGTCAGGGCCAACATCAACCACCAGGAGCTTTTGTCACAACAAACAACTGATGTTTTGTTCTGGTCAGTGGTCTTGGGTTCATCCATTCTTATTTGTTATGTACTCAGCCACCAAGGAGATGCTCCTTGAGTCTTATTCCAGCAGCAGCATCCCTGAAGAAGTTTGTAAAATAAGCTAATGGCACAAAGTCTGTGGACTTTTGTGAAAAACCATGCAAAATATAACAATCTCCAGTGCACATTGAGGGGAGGAGCGGGCATGGATAAGTGATGTCTCTTTTTGTAGAGAAAAGATGCATTAAATTTAGCTCTTCTGGAAGAAGGAGAATTGTTCATGTTACAGTCTGCTCCCAGGTGTGGCAGATAGGCACTCTGCTACCAGAGCTACCAGCAGAAAAACAAAGCCTAATTTATATCATTATATTCACAATTCTACTGTGGTTTTGAAATGAACCTTTAGCTTTGGCATGAACTCCCATCTCATTTTCTGTGAAATACAACAGAGCTCAAGACAACTGCAACCAAGAGAGAATTCTATGAAAAAGAGCCTGTAAACCCTTTACTATCTTTAATCATGAAAATAATTCAGTTGCTGCAAACCTGATATTCATGGCTGGGGCCCAAGGACCTTGCAACTCAGAAAAGCACTGAAGGGATCCATAAAAAGTGGCTGGCCACGAGGAATTTACACTTGCTTTTTAAGGGGAGTAAAAATGTGACTATAGCAATTTAGAAGAGTTTATGTATTCAGGACTTAGAGAGGTTTAAATCACTCCATTGAGAAAGATACGCTGGCGCATGAGTGAGCCTGGGGGCACCACAAGGGGCCAGAAGACATCACATGACAGAAGCATTTCTGGGCACAGCAGAGTTCTCTGATGTGGTACTTAGGGACATGGTCAGTGGGCAGTATTGGTGGTAGGTGGACAGTTGGGCTAGATGATCTTAGAGGTCTTTTCCAACCTCAATGATTCTATGATGTTTCTGCCCACAGAAGGGTTCCCTGACCGAAGCTCAGCCCCCAGCTCATGGCCCAGCTCCTCCCGGGATGGGCTTTCAAAGAGCTCAAGATAAGACCAGGGTCTTTGAGAGATAATGACAAGGTCCGGCCTCACAGCATGCAGGACTAATTGCAAAGCCCATCTCCCTGACCTGGGCTTCCTGCTCTAAGCCCTTCTCTGTTTCTCATACTCACTTACTAATTCTGTTCAAAGCATTTTAATCCCACCTTCTGCCAGGACAGAAAAGAAAGAACTTCTACTATTTGTGTTTAAAAAAAAAAAAAACCAAAAAAAAGCTAAAGAATACAATAATGGAGTGAAGAGCTACTGGAATGTAAGAACTGTGGACTGCAACCTGGGCCCACTATGCTGTCCTGGCACCTGGGTGACCAAGACAAAGAGCAGAAGGGCCACATCCCCTGACATCACGACCCCACGTTGGCTTTGCTGGCTGGTTGTGCTCCTAGGCTTGGTGGCATGCAGGGGGAAGGCACTTCTCTTGCTTTAGCATTGGGTGTGTGGTTCATTTTCCCTGCTGCTGTGCCCTCAGGGTGGCTGTTGGCTGCAGTAGATGGTGGGTTGTATTTTTCTAGCCTGTTGTACCCCTCTCAGGAGAAGTTGTTACAGTTGTAGTTGTATTTTTCCAGCTTTTCCAAGCTTACCAGCTCCCCAGGGCACTGTTTGCCTGAGTGGTTTGGTACAGTTTTATTTTTACAATAACTATTACACTTTTTAATTTTATTTTTGTATGTTAATTAAATACTTTTTAATCACAATGCAGACGCAGTTGCAGTGGCCAAGAAAAATACATAAACAAGAAGAGAATCCAAACATATATCTGCCCAGCATGGTACAGAAAAACTTTCCAAACCCACGTTCAATCCAGCCCAGCCCTGGATGTCTGCATTAAAATTCTAACTCAACATAGCCACCAGTAGTACACTCTCCATTCACTGCAAGACTTTTGCCAGGATTATCAAGTGGGAAGATGAAGTGCTAGCGTGTATACACAGGAGATACGTTGAGCTCTGGCTCCATTTGTGCCCACCCAGGCTCACAACAGCCCTGGAACCAGAGGGAAATATCCCGAGGATGGGGCAAGCATGGTCTCTACTAGCAATATCCCTGCTGAAGCCTGGCTCTTAGCATCTGACCCACTCTATGGGACAGGAGCCCAGGCACCAACAGAACTTGCTGCTGATGAGATTAAATCCTCAACTGTGTCTGTTATCTACGAGTTGTGGGTTGTCTCACTTTTGGTCTGTGTATCTCTGGTACCACCTCTATGCAACCTGAGTCTGACGAGAGAAGGGAGTCCTTGTGAGCTCTGCTCAGCTGTCCCATGGCAATGTCTTGGCCCTAAATGGATAGGACAGGTTCCACCCTTCAATGCAGTTCTCTTTAAATAGCGTTAGTCAGATCATGCTGAAGACGTGCTGTAATTGTGTAACAGATGCATGGCTCTCCTCACCCCTGCACCTGGACATCACTTGGGCTGCTATTCTGTGTAGTTTCTCCTAGCCCAATATTTGTTCCTGTAAAACCCATTGGGAATCAGCTTTTCACCTGTGCACATGCAGCAGAAAGGAAGCTAAGAGACCACTGACATCTGGAGGGACAAGTCCTTGCCTAGCACTGACAAAGCTATCTCTCTGAAGTGCTAGAGCTGTAAAATTCCTGCCGTGCCTGAGAGAGAAAATGTGAGGGTTAATTTAAAATGAGAGATATTAGAAGAGAGAGCTGCAGGTGATGAGGTGAAGGCATTTCTTTGGCTCAGGGCCAGGAGGGTAGGAAAAGAAAACAAGCTCAATGCGTTACATCCTACATACCTTGGCAGCTCAACAAAGCAACGCTCACGCAGGGCAATTAATGACAGCGAAGCTGCAGCACAAGGTGCACTGTACAATATTAGACCCAAAGTTTGTTCAAAGCACAGGACAGACAAGGCCAATAAGAAAGCCAGCAACGTGAAAAGTCAATGTACTGAACATGTGATGGAAGCATAACAGATATTTCTTCTGAAATTGCATGTGTGCTCCTTGCACACCTATCACCCCTGGGTTTTGCTGTTTGGATAAGCAGTGATTTCTGCTTACTCGTGTCCATGCACCTGAATCATGTTGAAGGCTGAGGATCGTGCAGGGTAGAATAGCTAAGTACGAGGTTCTCTTGTTCCCAAAATCATATCTAGAACACTGTTGAAATTAAGTGATGAAAACTCCAGCAGTGGATTCATTCAGATGCATACAAAAGCAAAATATTGAGAAATATCCCCACCACCTCTTTCAAGGACACCGAAGGAGTGACCGGGCCACCTTGATGACAAGAGAGCTGCTCTCCCATTTTGCCTCTGCTGCCATAAGCTGCAGCCCCAGGGCAGCACAGCTGCAGACCATCCTCATTAGGAGCCTGCTAGGGATGTTTAACTGCTTCTTATGTCTGTTGCGATCCCGAAGAGCCTTCCAATCACTTAAAGAAGTTTTGGGAGTGGGCTATGTCAAAAAGATATTTTCCTATTATTTATTATTATTATTACCAGAACTACTTTTGATGTTTTGCTTGAAAAATCCAAATTCTAACAAATGTGTCCCATCTCTCAATCTAAAACTGGGCAGGAAAATCAAAGCCTTTTGACTTCATAAAACACATTTCAATTCAAGCAGATTGTTTCATGGTGTTACCAAGAATATTCAAACAATATCTGAAAGACAATATTTGCTTGGAAATCTCCATTTTTAGCATTTTCCCCACAATAAAGTTCTCTATGAAATGAAAGTAAGTAAAAACACGGAGAAAGTAACAGCCATGCGTGAACCCTCAGCAGAAACACTGAGGTCTGTCTCACACATGAGGAACATAGCATTTTTGTTATGAATACTTTTTCCTTAAAACAAATAACTTATAGCAATTTGATTAGAGCATTTCTAAACAGGCATCAGCTCTTCTGCTCTCATAATTAGTCTAAGAACACAACAACAAGGTTCAGCTGTTTGGCTGCCGAGCAGAAAGGTCACATTACTGACCTCCATTTTGGGGTATCAGTTACAGCCACCTCAGCACTCCCCATTGCTGCTGCAGTTGGCTGCCTCCTAAATATAGCAGCTCTTAGTTGCAGGATAGTCACACCTTGGATACAATGGCAATATGCTTCATCACTCCCCCCAGAAAGCATATCACAGGATACGGGCAGTATTTATCTTTAAAAGTTACAGCCTGTGTGCTATCTTATTTATTGAGTGTTGACAGAGACTTTGATGCTGCTGGTGCGCCCAAGTAAGGACAGCAATGTTAAAGCTTTAAACAGCAACACTGGGCCATGTAAGCTGGCCCAAATTAAGCTGGAAGAGTGGCTTGACATAAAATCTCAGCAAGCCATTTTGAACAGAAAAATGAGGTTCATAAGGTACATGCTACACTGAAGATCGTTTTACATTTCAGTCACAAAAGCATAAGTGGGCCCAAAACACATGACTCAGGCAAGGCAAAGAAATGCAGGGGTGGGAAACAGGAGATCGACAAGTCCCCGTGGAAGCAAATGAGCTCACATGCCAGCCTCCCTCCTCTCCAGCACCACAGGTGATGAGGACAAAGCCAACCTTAGAGCTGCGTTTTGGCTAGGCATGTACTGTTCATAGGAAGTTCTTCATAGAATCATTAAGGTTGGAAAAGACCTCTAAGATCCCCAAGTCCAACCCCAATCCATCCCACCATACCCACCGGCCACGTCCCCAAGTGCCACATCCCCACAGTTCTTGAACACCTCCAGGGACAGTGACCCCACCACTGCCCTGGGCAGCTGTGCCACTGCATCAACACTCTTTCAGTAAAGAAATGTTCCCTGAACTTTGGAGCATTTGAAATCCGGATGCAGATTTGAAGCTTGTGGCTGGTCTTCCACCTCTTGTGTCTCAGTTAGGAGATAAGTTCATAAACACTTCTGCCATGGTCACTCCCTGCCATGAATCAGACTTACTGCTATGACGTTAAGTTAGACCTGACCACAAGCAGGAATAGCACTGAGTTTGCTCATAGAACCAGACACACATCTTTACTTTTTCATTTCTGGGTAAGATACACGTTTAGGGACAGTGGCTCATATCTATGTACATGGTGCGTGCAGACCTGGGACGAACACCTCGCTGTCTTCTCTCTTGTGAGCCCTTCACTGGAGATCAGCTCCTGAGCTGTGCTTGTCACTCACAGCAGGAGGCACACATCTGAGACTTCAGCAGGCAGACTGCTTCTGTACTGTCAATGAAGTAATGAACATTTTAATATAAAATAGGAAAAGCTGCCTATGGGCTTGTAACAGTAGAACTTGAAGCCTGCACATCCAGGCTCCAAGCATAGTGCTTTAAAACCCACCGTGAAGTTTTCTGCTGCTCACACAACAGAGGGCAGAGCCGTAACCAGGGGACACCCTCTGACCTGGCAGTAATCGTTCTGGAATGTAGCCCTGAGGCCGGACCTCAGGATCCCAGTGCGCCCAGTGGTGCCTTGGCACAGGTTCCAGGAGGTGATGCTATGACCCTTCCTTCTCTCCCCGAATTTTTGCTGCTTCTGGTTCTACTTCTACCTTACAAATTCCCCAGACATTGAGGACTCCCTGGCATAAGACTTATCTTTGTTGACCATTTTCACGATACCCTTTTAAGGTTACAAACATATAGGTAGACATTTCCTACAGTTAATAGAACTTCTGGCTTCCCTCTAGGATCCAATATGCTTGCTGCATGCTTCGCTATGACTGTTAATTACCACAAGCGTCAGGTATTATTTTCTATTCACAGAAGGAAAGAGGAAAAACGAGCTTAGAGGGGCAGGGGGGAAGCGATGAAATATAAGCCAGCATCCAGTTCATCAGCAAACTTTTCACTAACCCTTTGCATATTCAGTGCTTGAGGGGTTAATAACGTCTCTTAGAAAGCAAAAGGTTTCCAGCTGTAATTGGATCCTTTGTATGTGCTTTCCGCTATAGGAATCAACTTAGCATCGACATCCTCGTAAAAATTTCCATTAGATTGAGGACTGAATGCCCACTAAGGCTCTGTGTGGTTTCACAATTGATTCACTGAATGAAATCTTATCTAAAATCTTTTTATTTTATGCTATTATGGGCACAGGGGAAAATAGTGATGTAAAAATGTTCACTGTTTTGTTAATGCACATTGCCTCTTGGAAATGGCCTTCAGGTTACCTAAAAAGATTGCCATTTCTATTTCCCACTCTTTCGTTTCATGTTACCACTAATTGAAAAATGCTTCATTTGTTACGAAGTTACATATCGACACTTTGAATTGAATTCAGAGCCTTTATCTTTCATCTTCGGCTTAGTGAACTTCAGACAGCAGCACATGCTTCACCTACTGGGTGTGGAAACTTCCCCCAACAAGGCAGTTCTTACACAACAGGTAAAAGAACTGCAGGGATACATGGATTAGCTGCCGCCTCTTTTCCTTCTTTGCACTTTACAAAGAAAAACCTCCCAATGAAACTCAGAAGATGAAGCCAGAACGAGGCTTTGCCCCCCTCCCATCCACGCTTTCTCATCCATCCATTTACTCCCATCTATTCACTGCATCCACAAAGAAGCCATGAACTCACACCAAGGGCTCCCAGAGCACACAGCCCAAGACCCAAACTGCAGCACAGCCCAAAGCACATGCACAACGCCTGCACATTCACAGCCTGTACACAAGTGCTCTCTAATGCTAACTGAATTCAAGCACATGGGTTTCACATAAACATGCACTTGCACAGTGCACAGACATATGGCATGCATGTGGTTCATGCTCAGAAATGTGTTTGAAACTAAGAAGTTTATTTTCCTTTCCTCTTTACTGGTCCTTTCCTGGGAGCTACCAGTATCCCAGTGTCCCCAGTACGGAGCCGTTAGACATTCAGACCACAGCACAGCCCCATTGGGGTTAACCAGGAGACTACTCAGCATTTGCAGTGGAAGTACGGTGCTGTCCCCGGGCAGAGCATGTCCCTGTCCCCTGAGTTGGTGGAAGCCAAAGGTCCCCTCCCACCCAGGCTGCCTCACAGGAGGGCCCTCCTCATCCCAGGGTGTGTGGTTCCCTACGCAGCACTGACAATAATTTGGAAAGAGCAGCATAACATACGCTGACAATGCTGCGAGTTCAGTATCCCAAGCATTTATTTCCAGCTAAGCAGCCTGGAAATTTTCTCAATTTTTCTTTCTGAGAAAGCCATTTTCCTAATATTTTTTACTTTTTTTTAAGAAAAAAGTAAGGTTATTTGAAAATTAAAATGTACTGTTTTTACTTTGTGCAGCAAGTACTCGGTCCTCCCCTCCGTCTGCCCCCACTTCTTCAGCGCACAAAAGAGAGGAAAGCAGAGGAGCAAGATAGCAGGAAAGAAAGGAGACAAAAACAACTAAAATCAGAACCAAAGCCATAATTTCAAATCCATTTTCCTTATTTTTGTGTTTTCTGCAGAAGGTGCCAGAAACGGTTCTTTTTCACAAAACAATGAGGAGAAAAACAGAATTTTGGAAGTAATATCAATGCAAGCAGTCATTTTTCCTAACAAACCCACATCTGGCCTGGCTAATGCTGAAGGCACCTGACATGAGACGAGCCACGGGGCCTTGGCTCGGCAGTGATATTTGTCACTGGTCCAGGAAGAAACCTCCAACTGGCAGAATTTTCATTCCCTGCATACACGAACACACACAGAGTGACCACAGCCTGGAAACTCCCCAAGACGACAAATGAGCTGAATCCCAGATTTCATTTCAAAGCCAACCTCAGAGTTTCCATGGTGCACTGAACCCTCCGGCCTGACATCCAGAAACCAACGAGGTGACACTGGCAGAGAAAAGAAATAATGTAGTGACGAAACAGGGCCCTCAAGGAGTTAGCAGTGACATTTTAAAAACAAAATGCCATGTAGAAAAAAACCAACGAAGTCAAATGCTCTTTAATCTCCATGACTCTGTAGTGTCACAGACACTAGATCCTCAGCTTTCCGCTGAGTTAATGCGGCTGGAAAAGCTTGCTCTGTGATGATGGGCATTAGGCGGTCACCTCTCCCATCCCAACTTCTGCATAATGCCAGTGAATGCATATGGTGGAAGGATGTCAAGATTTCCTACAAATTCACATTCACCCCATAAACTGCACTATGAGTGTTTGTCTCTCCTGCTGACACTCTGTCCCTGGGTCAGCAAGACAGGAGAAGTGAGCTGAGCCCTCGACTGAAGTACCTTGCAGTCCAATTGCCATTATTTCTGCATTAGATTTATAACCCAGGCAGCCAGAAAGTGGTGAGGAGAAGAAAGCAGACAGTTCATAGCCTCAACAGTGCTTGTGAGGCTGGAGCTTGGTTTCTGGCCCCCAGAAGGTGGTTGGTAAGAGCAGCACCAACTCGTGCATGGTCCCATGTTCCGACCACCAGCACAGAGTCTTTGAGGCCCAAACTCTGGGCATGAACCTGTCTGTGGCTGATCCAAACCCACCTGAACAAAATGTGTGTCTGGGCAGTGTGCTGCCAACACTGCATCTCCGGGGGACGCCAGTGGAGGCTACAACCTGCCCAGAGAAGACTTATGTCCTTCAGCACCGGCACCGCTTAAGCAAGAAGAGGACATGTGTCTGCAGCCCATACTGGCCGTGATTTACATGGACATGAATAAGATCAGAACCAGGCCCTCATGCTTTGTAGGGCAGCGAGCACAACAGGGAGCTCAGACTCCTCCTCAGGACATGTGCCCTCCCTCCCCCTCGCTGTACCAGCCCAATAAATAATGCATTCCTGGAAGAGGAGATCCAAGGAGGTTTCCATCAACAATTCAGGACTTCTCCTTTAAAAACCTCTGAAATATTTTCTTAATGGCTGAGCCATGTAAGTCATTAGGTTTCTGTCAGTGTGCTCAATACGTATGTATGTGCCAGAGACCAGAATCCTGGTGGAGTCTGTACCGTAGGACATCCATAAAAGAAAATTGCAGTTTAAATGTCCAAAACAATGATCTGTGGGTGGTCCTCTGGGTAGCAGATGGGTTTCTACACTTCACATACAGCTATTAGCTACAAACCCCTCCTTGACTTGGTCTCAGTATCCTCTGCCTACAAAAAAGAGTTAATGCACACAGGATTCATGCCCACGGATTATAGATTCCCTGTGCAGTCCAATGAGCCCAACAGTATCTTCAGTCCAAAGGCAGCTACTTGTGGCTTTTTATTAGCATAAAGCAATGAAAAAAACAACCTCATCATCTGCTTTCACATCACTTTAAGTTTTCCAGGTGAAGCCAAACCAGAGCAGGGCAGGACAGGGTTGAGAAGGCACCTGAAAGACTTTTCCTTTGCTCTGTGGACACATGTGCAGAGCAGGTTGGACGTGGCCTGCCTGTCACACCAGCACTGCACACAGACACGAAGCAGAGCCTCTTCAGTCTATGCTTTCTTCCAAAAAGGTCCCAAAATTTCACCCTGAACTTCTCAGTTTCATTTTAACCTGAACCACATCACTCTTCTGACAAATAGCACGGCCCAAGGAAGAGCTGCATGATGCACACTGCAGTAGGGAGGAACGTGAAGGATGAGGATAGGGAAAAGGCTCTGAGGAATCATGGGAACCTTTTAAACCAGGTTTCCATTTGCATAAGTGGAGGCATGGATCCAAGATGAAGGTAACCAGTGTACCCTCAACGTCTTCCCCACAGCTGCAGGGAAACTGGACTTTACCCCCCAGCCTACAAGCTCAGAGCCTCTCCCAGGGGTTACCCGTTCTGTAATCGGCAGCAGCCCCGTGAAGTGAGAACCACATACGTTAAGTGGCTGTTGGGATGAGTTGTGATGTATGTGTGCATTAAGATTAATTCAGAATTTTGGAGGAAGTGAAGAAGAAACTGAAGTGAGGCTCAGGATGAGCCACTTCTCAGCATCTATCTGGGAGCTGTTAAGTGACAAGGCTGGAATAAGGAGAGACCTGCAGCTTCAGGATGGTGCTGCTCACAGGGTTGAGGGGAGCAGCAAAATGCAGCCATAGGAGAAAGTGGAAATTGCAGCCAAGGATAAATTACTGCACTGAGCTCTGTGCTGCATGAGCTGGATGCCGGTATCTGATGGTTGACTGCCTGCGTTATGCAGTAGGCTCTGCTGTTTCGCAGTAAGGACAACTTTACACCACTACGCAGTGCAAAGGGTAACAAAGAGTTCGGTGCTGAAGCTCTGCCGATCCCCTGAGAAGCTCAGCAGCATAACAGCCCAAATAGATCACCTCTGGCCAACCCCCAGCACACTGATCACCTGCAGGCCCAGGAGCTGGCTGTGCTGTATCATTTTTCTGACCATAATTACACGTTAAAGAGAATATAATGAGATATATTTTGTAAAAGCCTAAAAAAGCGAGCGGATGACAGCTTGTGGAGGAGGAGAGCTGCCGGCCCATGACGGCTCACACCTGCTGGGACAGGGCAGGGACAGAGGAGGCCTAACCCATGTTGTTGGAAAGGGGCATCAGGGCCAAAAAGGTTCCAAAATTATGAGTGCTCTATATCACTCACTGTGAAGAAAATCTGTTCATAAGCTCTTTCAGGGCACACAACATCTCTTCCTGCAGAGTACTTCAGTTTTCCACCCTGGAGTAAATCTTAACAGAAGATGTCAGCAGTCACTTCTGAGAAGCGAGGGTGTCATTAGCATGTTGCTTTAATTGTGTTTTAGGTATTGCATTAAACCATTTTTGTACATTTCCTAAGAAGAGTCTTCTTTTGGGAGGTGCCCCGTGTCTCACGTCAGCTCACTGCGGCTCCGATGTGGACGTGAAATCCAATTAGCCCATTCCAAACTTCGTTTTCACTGAAACACAATCAATTGTAACTTCTTTTTGAGCCCTGCTGCTCTCTCTAATTGTTAGCCCCAGCCTCTGCTGAATAGGTGGTTAAGCAAATTAGTCCTTCTCACATATGAAAATTGCGCTATTGATGCTGGCAGATTTCATGGTTACTGATGAGGTTTCTTGAGCTAATGAAATAATGAAAATGCAAAACAGATTTACCTTTTCTTAATAAGGAAAAAGATAATGAACTAAAATTAAAATTGAAACCCTCGCTCTATGCAGAGTTACTGTAATATTATTTCGGCTTCAAATTAATGCTTGTGCTTTTTTATTTTATTTTTTACATGCCAGCAACAAAGCTGGTTAAGAATCCACTTCAACTGGGGCGTTCTAAGGACACTTCCACTTTATTGCATTTGTATAATAGAATTATGACACGCCATTTCAGTGACTGTTTTCTGCCTGCGGTTGGAAGCATGCAAGAAGGCAGCGCTTTGGCTGGGCCATGCCAACATCAGGGAGACGTGGATTTTGGTCACCCTGGCACCATTCTACCCATATCTTGACACTGGGCTGGCACTGTTCTGGCACAGATCTAATGGGATTTGCATCTCTGGAGCTCTACAGGGCAAACCCAGCTCCTGCTCCCCAGTCCAGTGCCACCTGTTGGGGAGAGACAGTGCAGAGCCACATAGGACTGCGGGACCCCTCTCTCCTCCCCTCTCTCACCAAGCTCCCAGCTCGGGCATCCCTTCCTCATGACACAGCACCCACAATTTTCCCCATAAAGGTAGAACAATTATACATTTCTATCGATAAATGCCATACCATAAATTAGCAGACTTGCTGGCTCTCTGGCTGCCACTGGGGGAGGAAATGGCCCCATAAATGTCTGTGCAAGACTTCAATAAATTTGAGGTATTGACTTGAGCACTCAGCTTCCCTATCTGAGATTTGGGAGCAGAGCTTCCAGAGCTCATGGTTTGTGCCTGGCAGTGTCCCTGGTGTGCCACAACCAGAGGCAGGGAGAGAAAACCATTAGGAACTCCTCTGCAAGGTCTCTTGCCTTCCTGATCCAGGTGGAAAAGGTCCCTGATGTTCAGCCAGGGAAAGGCAAGTTTTAGGAAGGAAAGCATTCCTCTGGCCTACAGCTTCTCTTCATCTTTTTTCTGACTCTTGATTTCTCAATCTGTGCTTGTCCTAGCTGTACAAACGTGGGTGCTCCGGTGTGTCCTGGGGGCAGGCAGCTGGACAGCCCCTGTAGCAAAGCCTCTGTGTGCAAGAACCAGAGGAAGGTCGGTCAGTGTGGTCCTGCTTGGTGCCACACAGCCGCAGGACACAGGGACAGCAGAGTCAGGAGGGACCCGTGTGGTTTTCAGATCAGCACAATTAAATCTGGGCTAGAAATATTATTTTGAGCTGGCTCTATTTTCATGATGTTTGAATGGCAGCAGATCAAACTGGAGGCTCTTTGGCTGGCACTGCTGTATTATTCCCTATCTAAGAACATTTAGGAGCTTTTTTACTTCAATGCTGACTAATCCAGGCTGACAAGCTGACTTTGGGGAAGAATTACTCCATTCTGTAACGCTCTCATACACCAGCACTGGATGCTCTCCTCCAGCTGAACACAGCCTTCAGTAAGAGCAGAAGATGTGGCTCAGCCATTACGTACTTTTTACTTTTCTCTCTGCTTCGTGTCGATGCATGTCTGCACATATCAACCCATCGGTGCTCCTCCCGTCTTCAGGAAGTTTGCTGAGGCTTTCACTTCTGTAAATCAAATATTTAGAAGCCTGGTTTAGAAGTGTTGGGGGTTTTTGTTTGTTTGTTTGTTTGTTTGTTTGTTTTGCTTCTAATGTAAAATTTAAGAGAAAGGGGGGAAAGAGCCATAGGATATAAAGGGAGAGGTGAGGGTCAGCGGGTCCTCCTGTGTTGCATGGGATCCTCTTCTCTTCTCTGGAGGTTTGCTGCTGCTCTTCTTCCACGAGCATCATCAACTGCAAAGACAGAAGGGATATTTTTGTTCCTATGCAGGCAACAAACTCTCCTAGGTTTTCAGGTTCTCAGTTTGAGAGGCTTCAGTTTGTGATGCCTAATTAAAAGTAATAGTGAAGGCAGCACATCTGCAAAATTGGGACAGCAGGAGTGATGCAGTCAGAGCACGAAGTCTCTCTCTGCCCTTGTTCCCCCAGCGACCCCAGTCACTGCCTGCACTCAGCTCTCTCAGGATGAAAGGTGAGAAGACTCAAGAAAAAAAAGAAAAAAAATGGAACTCATGACAGCAATTGTCAGATTTGTGATAATGCTGAATTCCTTAATTATTATCCAGGCTACTCAGGAAACCATTTTAAAAAGCTTAGTAGACATCTGGGAGGGAAGCAAGAGAGATACTTATTAAGCTGCTCACGTTTACAGGTTTGCTAAAACAATTGCTTTATGTCTTAGTTTCCTGTGTGTTAAGATAGGCACCAAGGGGGGCATGGACCACTCCTCACCCCGAGCTGCGCAGGCAGCCCCATGGCTCATTCTGGAGCTGCCCCACTGCACTCCTCCTCTTCCCCGCCAGCAGAACATTCCGTGCAGCTTTGGGCCCTGGGTGCTCACAGGCTGCAGTTGCGGATTGTTTGCGGGTCGGCCTTTTCCCCAGTCCGGCCTGGCACTCCCAGCTTCTGCCCTGGAATTTGCCATTTTGCTGTAGCCAGGAGCGCAACATCATGTTCCCTCTTCCCTGTTGGGACCTGGCTCAGATTGTTCTTTCTGTGCTGTTTTCAACACAAGAAAGAGCACTTTTTCCCCACCCTGCTGCCCATAGGAGAGGAAACCAGGAAGCAGAACGAGAATTCTTCCAAGTTTTGGGAGGTCTTTTTGTCATTTTGCGATGGGGAGAAGGGCTGGCATGTAGCAATTGGGTTTGTTCCCCAAGTTATGTTTCACAAAATTAATGCTTGAGAGAAAAGACAAACCACTGCTAGTGAACAGAGATCCCTTAAGAGACTGGATAGCTGCTGGCTGTGTAGATATGTGCACATCAGTTGGCTTCAAAGCTAAGCTTTCATCATCAATAACATCTTCCTTAGCATTTCCCAGCCGATGTTCAAGCTCAACCCCACCAGTCAGTCCTCCTGTCTGAAAACCTGCATCCTTGTGACCCTTGCCCAGATTGGAAAGGTACACTGAATACACTTATAATAGAATCAACCTAATAAAACTACTGAAATGTGGCTGCAGGGAAGCCCCCGAAATCATCTGCCTTAAATCTGCAAGCTTCTGTCAAGCAAACAGTTCAGAGCAGAACTGTTTGCATTCCATTTCTTTACTACATTTCTTTACTACTGCATCTGCTTGCTCTAGGTACAATCTCCACCCCTCCATACTCTGCTTTTCTTTCTATTTTTTAACATTTTGATTTTGTTATCTTAAGAAAAGCAACTCTTTCAAAGAACAAAGTTAATGTTTAGCAGGAGAAATGCTGACTAAGAGGATTTACACTGGCAACCTCATGTGCAAGAGTGATTTTTCAAAGGGAAAAATATATGCCACATTCCCTCAGCCATCACAGATCCCTATTTGAAACAGAGTTTTTTCAGCCAGACTGATGGGAAGGCTCATTGCCAGCTGCTCATAGGAGGTGTGACAGCACACCTGCAGCTGAAGTTCTGAAGTTCACAGTTGGGAACCCATTGCCAGACCACAGGAAAAAAGAAAAAAATCAGAAAAAGTCACAAGCAGCCAGCTATTCTGTCTAAACATCTTGACTCACCAGGGCTCCTATTCTCAATCTGCTGTAACCTTTAGAGCCACGGAGCTGACGTGGAGCCAACAACATGGCTCCATCCCGCTCAGGAAGCCCCATTGCCTGCTGTGCGGCTCACTGGGCACTGCCAGCCACACAGCCCGCGGGCTGCGGGAGGAGCGGAATGACGCACCGGGTCAGCTTGATTTGTGGCGTCTCTCCGAGTACGATGTGCAAAATAAAGACAGATGGCAATGGATAAGCTCCAGTGGTTGTGAGGCTGCCATTAGCAATCGCTCTCACACTGTGCAGAGCGCCCTGGAATGAACTTCCCTGTGGTCCAAAGTCCCCAGTGACACAGATAATTTCAGTGAGAACTTCTGTGTATTTTACAATTTTTTACTATCTCATTTTTCATTTTCTCTTCTCTTTTCTTTCCTTCTCTTCTTTCCTTCTCTTCTTCTTCCCTTCCCTTCCCTTCCCTTCTTTTCCTTTTTTTTTTTTACAACCTCCTGATCTTCCTTTCAATCCCCCATTTGCACACAGCCACTCAGCAGCCATCGCTGCTCAAGTCAATGGTGTTACCCTGACAGAGCACAGAGAGCTCTGATCCCCAGGCTCTACATGAGAAACCTCCTTCCATACCAAGGCTTCGAAACACTTGCTGAGTTGCAATGTTTTCCACATGTTCCCATCACTACGCACCAAGGTGCTAATTTCTTAACACCCTTTTCTCCCTGGGATTTTTACAGGGTTACCAACCCCGCTGCACCTCAGTAGAAGGGCCCACCAGCCAACAACTCCACGCACCTTATTTTCATGGCTTCAGCTTCTCTCTTCATTCTTCATGTAAGCTCTGAGTGCAGTTGTCAGAAGCCTGCAGCTGACACATGTTATTTCATCCAAAGTAAATGTGGGCATATTAGGGTTTTCTGATGCTTTTATTTCTTAAATATATCAATAGAAGCTAATTGTTGATGGTGTTTTCCAGAAATGAAAATAAGAAGCAAAAATAACCAAGTAGCACAAATTATTTCGGGATAGCTTTTTTACAACTTGTGTTTACAAAGTTTGATAATCAATAGCGTGGAAGATATGACAAAGCATAGCCAATGCATCTTCAAAGTGCAGCTGAACACCAACTGAGGCTTCCCTCTCCACCAGAGGCTCAGAGCTAAAGCCTTCAGTAGTCTTAACAGCAGATTTCCAAGCCACTCTGGTGAAAGCAAAGAATTTTCTCGTATGTGCAAACATACCTGACAATTGGCATAATCCCAATGAACACACATTAGGTCAGTTGAAATATTCCAGTGTATTGACATTAATTCCACAGCTCAGGCCCAGGATCATGTTCTCATCTGTCTGAATAACAGAGCATTTAGATATTTCAAATATAAGGACTTTCAGCTTCTATATGGATGGAGGGGGGGGGAATCCAAGGGGCAAAATTTTTCCTCGTAGCATGCGCTGCACTGATTTCCAACCCTTGGCAGCCATGAGCAAGACAAAGCCACTGCATAAACCTGGCCAAGACAAATCCATAAAATTTACACCATATATAGAGCCCCTCCACTGCATGGCGGCCTAATAGGCCCAGGTACTTTCTGCTCCTCCAGACAGTTGAGCTCCGGAGGTTTCCCAATAGAGTCTAGTGGGGCCAGAAGCAGTGAGGTTTTATTATGTAACAACCCACATTATTTAGCAAAAATCTGGAATACACTTTTTTATTTGGGTCTTTGTTTGGTCAGGAAATACTTCCAGACAAATGTGATGACACAGGCATTTTTAATTTGCCACTTCACATTCATAGCAAATTAGGTGATTTTACTCGTTATCCCCTCCATTAAAAATGACAGGTTGCAAGGTTAGCAGTTTCCCTCAGAAGCTCTTGATGACATTGCAGACACACATAGAAAGCACAAGCATATCAAAATGAATTAGAATCACCTCCACTGCCTATAATCCAAAACACTCCATGTGGTCTCTCTTAACATCAGCCCTCAGTGCCAGCGCACTGGAGCAGCATGTGCAAGTGGTTGGAAACAAGGAAAGGGAGAGGTCAAACCCTGTGTGCTCCACACGATCAAATTTGTGGTATAAAACCAACAATTACCAGCACAGCGGTGAGCGAACAACAAACGCCCTATCTATTACCCAATTTAGAGTACCAGCACGATGCCCTCAGGACTCTCAGCCTTCAGTTAGTTTTTTATGTCTTAGTACCTGCTCTCAGATGCCATTGGGCTTTGTCCTTTGTGACACTAAAGTAATTTTCATTTCAGAGTGGACATAAAAAAGGGCCAGCGAGGATGCTGTTGAAGTACAATTTGAGTCCAATAGGAAAAGATGTAGCAGAAATGATGTTAAGTGCAAAATATTTAATCTCGTCTGGATATCACCAAAGTAACTCAACACAGACCCAAAGGAAACACGGATAAAGGAAAAGGAAAAAGAAAAAGAAGACAGGAAAAGGTTTTCTGTACAACGAAGATTAGGAACTGAAACGAGGCCAGCAGAGAAACATGCAATTTTGATGGACTTTTGTCCAGATAATATGAAAAAAATGACAGAATATGTGGAGCTGAGTCATAAACAAGTTGAGAGCTCTGATATCCTGGTAAATTCTAGGTAGCCATGGTGAATCTGGAACTGCGAGTTTTTGGCTGTGGGTTGAGTGTCCAAAACAAATGCCAGCAACGGGCCGGGAATGTGGTCAGTGCTCAGTCAGTGCATGGTCACTGGGTATGTGGTCGTTGCAGGTACTGCTTGCTCACTGGCCTCAACCAGCAAAAAGCCTTCTAGGAATTCACTGCAGTCTCAAAGAGGTGATCCCACCATGGAAGCACCATCTCCCCAGCACAGCACACCTCCCTGGCAGCCACTGTGCAGAGGAGAGCTGGGCAGTTTGCAGACACCATCCCTCACATGGGGTTTGCAGGGCAGAGAGGTGTGAGCACGCCGTGCTTGCTTCTGCTGCTCCTAAACTCAGAGTATTCCTTGTGTTTATTTTTTCCAGCTTCAGATGAATAACCTTTGTTTTGAAGCAAGAAGTGCCAGATGTATTTTCAGACATACCTGCCTGGCCGTGACCATGCCTCACCCTCCCAATCCCCCCACTTTGCTAATCAGCACACAGCAAGTACGCTGTTTAATTTGTCTGCATTATGGTGTTTTAAGTCTATGTATGATTGCTGAGGAGCCTTCTCTACCTAAGAGTCAGAGGAGACTCTTTCTTTGTGTTTCTTTTTGCTCAGAAGGGGCTGAAGCAGCAATCTTGACTTAAAGGCTGACTCTGATTGGAAAATAAACAACTATAAAGTACAATAAATCCCATTGAAGAGTCCAGTCAAAACATCCCAATGAACAGCTAATGCTCTGCTAACCAACTCCAGATGTCACTGCCTTGTCTGGCACTAATTGGTTGACTGGAGAGTAAGTAACTGTGTAACCTGAAGGAAATCTCTACTTCTTGCACTTGGGATGAGTTGCTAAGGCAGAAAATGGTTCGGCTTTGTTGTGTTTCTCAATTTCCTAACCGCAGAGGCACTGCAGACACCTGCACTCATCAGGAGCTCTGCTGACCCCCTCCCAGCAGCCAGGCACTGTCCTTTTCCACGCACCGCATCGAAAGTTCCTCCAGAGCACGGAGCTGCCTCTGACAGCTGATGTTCCTTCGCTCCCAAACATCCCTGGGTTTATTTGTTTAACCAGAGGACATGCCCTAGCAGATGGCAGCTAGGTTCTTAGATAAAGGTAGCTGCAAATTCCAGTTGGAAGCACTTGAAACACCAAAGAGCACCAGAAGGAGCAACTGCTTCCAAATATAATTTTAAAAAATAAGAGGGCTGGAGATGAGTTTGGAAATAGAAAGTTGATTTGTAAAGCAAGATCCGTCTGGTGCACCTGAATTCCTGCAGCCTGGAAATTCCATGTCTGCCTGCACAGCTCCACATGGGCAGATGATACACAAGGTAACTAACCAGGATCACTATTCAGTTACCACTATTCAGTGACATTATTTTTAGGCATATTTGACAGGATTGTGTTTTAGAAACAATCCTATGCAATGTTACAAAGCAACTGTGTGCCTGGACGGATCTCCTCTGTTTTACCAGGGCAGCTGTCAGTGCCATGATTCTGCACACATTACTCAACATCACTTAACTTCAAAGATGTCTCATTGGCTTCAGGAACTACCATGCCACTTAGCACATAAGAAGACGTCCTGTGAAAGACATTCATGAAAGTTAATTAAATTCTGAAAATTAAAAAAAAGGAAGCCTGTCCATATTCCTTATCATTTTAGATTACCATCTGTAATAATTTTTTCAAATAACATACCAGCATGAGTTTTAATACGTACATGTTGTTTGTACTTTATAAGATCATTTTAGAGCTTTCTTGCACACTAAAATCTAAGCTCCTGCTGACTTGCATACAAATGGTTTTTGTAGTGCAAAGCCATTTTCTCGGTGGAGCACTGTACAGTGCAGCATCTGTCCGGACACATCCAGCCGTATCTCTCACTCAGCATCCACAAGTGAATAACACAGGATTTAAAATACAGTAGACGGTTGTGCAGAGCATGAACAATGAAAACTATATCCAGCCTTTAATCCAGGGGATTCTGGGCTGAGCTCAGCCTCCGTGGATATACATATCCATTCTGCATTTAGTTCCACTTGTTTCAAAACTGGATGTTCCCCTAGCAGCGTCCCATGGGAGCAGAAGTGGGATTAAGCAGCTTTCTCTCAGTGTTTTGTTATTAGTATTATATATGTAATATGCAGTCACATGTGCAACTGTGCTGCACAATCTTCAGCAAAGCAATTCATTTCTTCCAAGACACCAGAAAGTTTCACATTTCTTGTATTGCCTTGATTTTGTTCTTGGGAGAGAAAGTATGGAAAGGAAGTGGGAAGTTATCTGTACTCCATACAACTGGAATCAGAACATTTTGCTAAGTCTTCATCCTTCAAACCGGTGTGGAGGAGTATCTCTTGCCAGTAGGACCCCAAGGGCAGAACCATCTCCTTCCCCAGACCTCTGGTTCCATGCTGCCAAAAGTGGATTTGGCTTTGGTAATGGTGATACTATGGAGGGTTCTTTCACTGTTGATGCTTGATAGATACCAACACAAACAAAGCCACCCTGTGGGTACACCTGGCTCCCACCAGAACCTCACAAGGACTGGACATGGGTCCTCTGAGCACCATCCCCTCTGCTTGGCTTTTTCCTCTCAGCTCTCACCAGTAGAAATTGGTTGTGTAGCTTGAACAACAACAGGAATTTTTTAGGATGAAAGTACCAAATTTAACCAGGCAAATGTCGAGCTGTTCGCTGCAGGGTTGGAGAATCACATTTTCAGTTCAATCTTATGTCAAAAGTTCTTATGAAGACTGTATGGGATGTGAGGGAGGAAAAAAAACTTGTAGGAGTTAAAATTCTGTTTCCACTGAGTTGCGTTAATGAGGTAAAATGGATACATTCTGAAATGGATTTTTAACAGCAGTGCAGCGCATCAATTTTTACTGGCATTTAACATTAAATATCTCTTTATCTGTAACCACTTTAGAGCTCTTAAACACTCTTTAAAAAAGACCCTTCAGATTTGGCAGCACAGTCGACTGCTGAAAGAAACCGTTAACTTTCAGTGAGTGGCATGTGGAGGAAACCTGGCAAAGTAAACTCAAGGGTTAATGAAAGTAAATGAGATAATCCTCATTGATCCCCCATAATCCCCACGGTCTGAGTGCAACTGTCAATCACGGGGAGAAACTTTTTTCAAAGCAGTCCCTTTGCGAGTAGGTCATTCCAAGCTGCATATACTTTATATACACACATATATTAAAACACACACACATATGCTGAACATATAACAAAAATCACAGCAGCGTAAATTCCAAAATGAAGGGGAAAATAAAGCATCGCTAAAAAATACGGTGTGTAAATTTTAAGAATATAAAGTTTCTCCTAGCAGTTGAAATATACTCAAGCTGTCTGCTTCCCACGTAAGCTGGTAGCAAGTAATGGATCTATTGAACCTCTTCCCCCCAAAAGCAGAGAGACTGTTCCCATAAAATTACAACTTACTGTTAAAGAGGCCGACCTAAGCAAAATACGGTCTGGAGCATAAAAGAAGTTATTTCAGTTCTTCTCCAAGCACTACTGACATAAGAACTGCATTAAATCAACTGACAGCATGCCGGGGGTTACAGGTCTGCTGCAGCATTCCCGTGGGCACTGAGCTAGTGGGGCAGAGGGGAAAAGGCTTGATGGCTCTGCGGAGAACTGCGCCGGGTGAAGGCAGCTGGGGCACCAGTCTTGTGTAACTCACCTCACTTTGGTCCTCCACTGCCTGAGCTGTGCTGTGTGCTGCTGGCAGAGCCTGGTGGGGAGGGATGTGTGGGAATGGGGCAGGAGCTGGCTGGGGAAATGGGTGACATGGGGACATGAATGCAGAGGGGTGATGTGGGGACAGGAGCTCAGTGGGGTGACAAGGGCTGTCCAGCTCAGGCTTTGCCAAAAGGCACGGTTCTAAATGTGTGCTTGGTTTTGGGAGAACCGTGTACAGGATGCTCAGTGGGTGGAGATGCTATTCTGCATGACATCTGTAAGTTCCTGATCCTTCTGAGAGATTTCCATGTAGGGCTCTGCTTGATGTTATAGCAATCACCCACAGAGAAAGTCTGTATGGTTCAAGAGAAAGACAATCTCTACAGAGAGCTCGAAACTGCCTGTAATAATGTTATTACACTCTGCAAGGAAAAGGAAATTGTCTGTCCAAGGCTGGGGATAGAAATGCCTCACACTACCCAAAGGTACCTCTTGGCAGCCTGGGACAAAAGCCGTTTTCCACCTGTAAACACTCAGAGCAAACCCTACTGCCTCAACCACCTCCTCCCAGCCCAGGCTGAGCCGGAAACGTTCGCCCCGCTTGGCTCTGAGGCGAACCTGCTTGGTAGCGCCTGGCCTGCAGCCAGGATTAACGTGTTAGCTCCACGTCTGTCAAGCTGTCACTTAAACATTTACTGAACTACTGACCACTTCTATTAAAAGACCATTAAACCAGGATTAAGCTTTTCCAGGGTTAAGCTGATGTAAAAATGCAAGGAATGTCACACCAAGGGCTCATTTCATTTGTAAACAGGCAGAAGCTGAAGGATAAAATGTTATGTGTGTATTAAATATGAGAATACATATCTCAATTTGTATTCTCCCTTCTTTCAGCTTCCTACACTCAGATCCCATTACTCAGTACCTTGATAGTTGCAGAGCATCACGCAGTGATTTAGTTCAGTACAACAGGTCAGTGCTGCTCTGCCTGGAGGAGCCGTGCCATAGCACAGGGAATGGCCACAGTTATCAACACAGCCTTAGGTCAGTGTGTAACCAGGGACCAACTGTGCCAAAAGGACAGGCTCAGCAGAAGTAGGAGCATCCTCAGCAGAGTGCAAATTTGGTTTCTAATGGTGTTTGCAGAGAGGAAGCTTGCACATAAGCAAGGTGCTGCAGCTCCTTTCAGATTGCTTTGTTATCTCAAAGCAAGTCTTTCAGGAAAAGATGTAAAACCCTACAAATCATTGTTTTATCATCTCACAGAGAGTATTCACCTCAGCACAAAGCCCTGGAGGACAGCACGACACCGTTCCCTACCCACAGCGAGGACAGATGTCCTGCCTTCTTGCCTCTGACCTGTGGGCTCATCGATGCTGTTCAAAACTGATGCAGATATGTTTCTCCACCCAGGCCAACAAACATACATGTATGCAGGATCAGAAAGCAATGTTTGGATTGTGCAAATCTAGCAGATCTGTGGATGGCACTTTTTTGAGAAATACACAGGACTCCAAAGGGCTATCCACAGATCACTTCTGAGTTAAGCAAACAGTTCTACAGATAGTTACAAACTAAAGATTTTAACAAGGAGAATTAGGAAGTTCATACAAATCCCAGTTATCCTTGCTAACATTTCATAGAATTACAGAACCATTAAGGCTGGAAAGCCCAGTAAGATCACCTAGTCCATCCATAGTCCATCCATCAACCCATCTCCACATACCACTAACCCATGTTCCTCAGTCCCACATCCCCATGAACACCTCCAGGGACAGTGACTCCCCCACCTCTGTGGGCAGCTGTGCCGCTGCATCACTGCTCTTTCAGACATTTTTTTTTTCCTAATATCCAATCTAGATCTCCCTATTTAATGAGATTCCTCCCCTTTCACCTAGACGACCTCCTCTTCTAGCCTCTGTTGGCCATATTAAATATAATTTTGCTTTCAGGAAGTATCTATGACACCTCCATCTGAAGCAGGGCTTCCAGTATTTACAGATATCAAAGAACTGGTCTTAATTTCATCTGATACTTTAAAAAGCCTTTTATTCTGAAATAAATTATTGAAATGTGGTGTTGGTAAAGTGGGTTGCTCCAGTAATGGATTTACTGTGATGGCGCAATCAATTTCAGAGATTGGATTTCAGGATAGAAACTATTCATCACTCTCCATGTCAATGCAAGGTTTACCTTCACACTGTGGTCAGCCACCAAAGCTTACAGATACCAAAGGCAGAGGAGGATCTATGGCAGAAAAACTCTTTTTGGATACTTTTTTCCTGTTGCTGATGTCAGAACCTCAGGAAATTTCAGTGTCATGGTTCCATCTGGGGAGACCCATGCAGAGGGACCCATCCCTGTGCTATAGCAAGCATGCTTCAGCATCCTATTTACCTGTTCTCCCATCGTTTGAATGCAGGCCTTGATCTATGAGTGCATACACATTCACAGTCTTGTTATTCCTTCTTGCTCCTTGCCCTGTGCCCAGCAGAGCCCCTCCAGCCCTGCCAGGGCCACAGCCCAGGGAGCCTCTGCAAAGCACCACAGAACATCTCACCTGCAGTGTCCGGAGCCACCAATGGCAGCAACAAGTGGCACATCTAAGCCTTGTGGTATGAAAAACATGAAAGCTATTCTTCCACCCTCATCTCTAACAAATCTTGTTCTTAGTTCCTAGAAAGCAAAGTCAGCTCCATAAATCAAGAATTCTGTGGATTTGGGGTTTTACATTAACACCTTCATTCATGCTTTACTGTGACCTCCTGGACTGGGGCGAGCTATTCTGCTGTGCTGGGAAATGGCAGCTCCAGAGCCAAACTTAGCACCTAGAAAATTTCCCTTGGCTCCTAGGTGCCATAATTTTAAACCTGACTCCCTGCTTAAAGACAAAGTCATGTCTACGTTTGATTTCAAGTGTTGCATACAATAATTTAAGAAGCTAAATGGGGATCTGGCAAGTGTCTGACTGTGGAAGGGGTTGGAAAATGCTGTCTGGAGCCAGAAATGCAGCTTTCTTGGCTATGGGCCGCACTCTGCTTACCAGCCTTAGCTTTGCATTTATTCTTTCACTGACCTACCCAAGAGATACAAACGGTGAAATTTTACTCAGCTGTAGAATCACCATCAATAAATACAGCTGGACTGGAATACTTAGAGAGGTCTGAAAAACTGGGCTTGTGACAGTTATTTCTTGTGCCTCTTAAGACAGTTAAAAATAACTGAAAAATCCCTGGAGTTCTAGACCTCTCTTCCCACTCTACTCCACTGATTCCACTCCTTTTGCTCTGTTTCTTTCATGTTAAAATTTATTTTACAACAATCTAAAGTCACAAAAGGCACTTTGCAACAGTTGAGCCAGAGTGAGCCCCAGCAAGAGAGCTACTGAGGATGCCAACCTGCTGCCTGCAAAGGAAGGGCTCCTGGGAGGGCAGGGTCACCCAGAGGTAGCTAACCCTAGCTCTGGTCACAGCAAATGGGTGCTTAAGTTTCTCCACATGCTGTATTTTGCATTTTTTTTGTGTTGTTCCATTTACAGATATTCAGCCCTCAGCTCACAGGCACCTGAACTCATTTCTTTGTTCCACCTCTTCCAGCAGGTCCTTCCTCACCCAAACTATTTCCGGGTCTCCACGCCTGGAGCTGACAGCCCTTTGCCCAACCTGTCTCCGCAGATGACAGAAAGATTCTGCCTCAGTGCCACAGACTCTTCCAGCCATCCCATACAGAACCTGTGCTTTCTTGTGCAGCTGCCCTTGGCCACAGGGAGCTTATAGCAAAATAAACTCAGTTCTCAGCTCTTTAGTTGCTGTTCAGAGCTCTCAGTTTTGCTCAGGGATGAGATTAGGGTGCTGTATCTGTGCCAGTATCCATATTTTCTAGTATTGGCAGTTACACTTGAAGCACTAACTGGTCCAGAAGTACTTCCCCTTCTGCATGAAGTGCTGACCAGAGCGGGTCAACATAGCTCTGCAGTCACCAACATATGTACCTCTGCTTTTGAGGTGCTTTTGGGACGGAAGGTGCTGGAAGAGTGCAGAAAGAAGAGCCTACAACAAAAGGAGAGTGAAACTATATCATTAATGAGACTTTTACCCAGAATTCCAAACTCAAAATGGCAGTAATTCCGGTGGTCAGTGAAGAAAGAGATCCAGCATTTCCCACTGCTCACATAAGATGTAAGGACTCCAACTTCTATAAATTATTAAAAAAAATCTCTTTACAAAACTAACCATTGAGCCATGAAGGATTGTTCATGCCACTGTTTCATGTTTCTTAATTTAGAAATAAAAACGGACTGAAAACAAATTAAACCCCTAAAATTCTTGCAGCTTCATAATCAACAGTAAAAAGGGGTAGGAAAAAAACACAAAATAAAACCAGCCATTGAGCAATAACCTGTAGAAGTCATAATCAACATCAGCTGGAGTGCAAGATGCCATGGATGTACCAGCGCTATGACATACATACATCTAAGCAGAATCAAGTGCTATTCAAGAAAGATTTAAGATCCATAGATCTAGGCTTACGATCTGCCTATGGTGCAGCGTTCCTCAGAGGTCTCATGCCCCCACACCTGGCTCACTAATACAGGGATGAGATCCTCCACCTCTGCTCATCCCACAGCAAGACAGCAGTGCCTCCTGCTGTACTGGCAGCATTTATTCCTGCACTTACAGCTTTCCTTGTCTGAATTCAGGCAGAAATAAAGCCATGGCTAACAAGGTGAGAAGGGAGGTGATTAACAGCAGTGTGCAGCTGGGCTCAGCACCTTTGGAAGCTCCATCTGTGTCACAGAGATGCACCACTCAATGCAGCATGAGGCAGCAACGGAGCTGTGCAGGTGCCAGAAATATTCATGGGGTACTGTGTTCATAAACCAGTGCTTAATGCACTTCGGGTTGTGCTTAAGTGTCACAGAACCCATAGGGTTTCAGCCTCCCCTGTCTTTCTTTGACACATTTCAGCATTAATCTGCAGTCAGCCCTGCTGCAGCACCACGACCTTCTGCTGAACAGACTTTCGCTTGTGCTGACCCATGACAAAGTGCTGCAGCTGGGGAATGCTGACTGTATCGCAGCCCACGTGAGTGCCAAGTCTGGCTTAATCCAAAAACAGCAGAAAAAGGAACTTGGGGTCAATCTTACTTAAGGAATGTGCCAAGCTTCCTGGAGGTCACAGTGAGAGAAAAAGCCCAATGTTTCACCTCTGAAATGGAGAGACAGGGAGGTTTTAAATCCCTCTGAGCCATCAGCCCACAGAGCAGGTAGGCTAGCAAAATAAAAGCAGGGTTGTCCCTGCCCTGGGCTGTGCCTGGGAGCCTGTCACCAGGAGGGCTCTTCCTCCCCCTCGGGCTGGCTGGCTGCATATCGGAGAGAAAATCTCTTTGAAAAACAACAAGCCCAATCTTTCAAAACAATCATTATGACAATGAAGAATAATAACGTTAAAGACTACTCTGCCACCGTGACTTCCACCCAGAAAGTTTCTCAAGGCTTTGTGGAGTTTATCAGAGCTCAGCTCCGGGGGGAACATCACTAACATGGTGTGATCACTGCGGTGGGACTCACGCACTGTGAGGCCTCCCCGGCTAGAGCATGAGGCAAAGGGCAGAATTCCCATTTCCAGGCAAGTTTTAGACAATCAGTGAAATTCACAGCATGTCTGAGAGACTTCTCTATCTTATATTTGGAGAAACTGAGGCAGGAAGTGGTGATGTGCTTTCTAAAGTTGGATAGGTATCATCAGGATTGCCAGGAAAAATGTGGTCTGGAAGATGTAATGCCAATGTTACTGCAGTGATGAGCCGCAGAAAAGAGCACCAGAATGAATGCCTTCTGTAGCCAGAAGTTGTAGCTAAAGGCCTAGATGAGCTGTGGTGCAAGGCTCTGTGAGGATGGAGCTGAAGAGAAGGTAAAAAAAAAATCAAAGAGGTTTGGAGGCAAGGAGCTCACTGTGAACACTTCCAGAGACACTCCGGATTTATTCTGAGGTAAATGAGAGAAAAAACTTTATCTTGTGCACATACAGCCAACGTGTTTGCAAAGCCTGAGCAGCAGGGGCAGTTTCCTTAACCTTAAAAGACCTCTTTTTTCTTCTTCATCCCCATTAGTGGACAGGCAATCCACGTGTCAATTCAAGTCTTCCCAAAACTCTTCTCAGAAACACTTTTCCTCAGAAAATTTTCTGCTCCCTCTGCAGTCCAAAGAGAGCATCGTCTTCCAAGCATCTATGTAGACTGAGTCAAACATCTACCTCTTTGGCAGTTTAAAAATCACAGCATAGAACTGGGGGAGTCTTTGTAGCTCTGTAACTGAATTCCTAGAGTGAGCAAATGCCACACTTGGGCAGCCATGCAAAATTACCAATTTGCATTATTAGGGCAGTTTTCTTGAGCTTCACTGACTGTCTTCTTTCAAAACTGTTGTTGAGAGTTAATGAAAGTAATCAGAAAAGTAGTTCTGACATCAGCTGCGAGGTGAGCATCTGCCCTCTTTTCTGAAATGAAGAGGCTGATGCTCATTGTCGTCAAGAGGAAGATGTGGCCCATAGCACCTATCCGCATTCTTATCGCAGGTATTTTTACACAGTGGCAAGAAACACCCAAGGGGAAATATCCCACAAAGAACCTTTGAAGAAAGAGAATTTTGAATTCATTCAGGGAGAGTCTGTGAAGAAAATATGATGTGAAAGTTCCTGTGCAAAGCACCTAATGCCAAGCTCAGCCACCTCACCTGCTCACCATTGCACCCACAAGTAATGGAAGGAACATGCACCCATCAGGCTGCTGCAAAACAGTTCAAAAATACAATCTGGAACACATTGATTTCCATTAATTTTGTGATACGCTTTATCTGTTCACCTTCTTTTTGTTTAATTGTTTTTTACTTGCTTGTCAAATTAAAGCATCCAGCTTCATTTCCCATGCCTCCAGTCAGAGAGACTTTCCGGGGTTATGAGTAGGTTGCTTAGTTTTGAACCATCATTAAGACAGGTTTGGGTATGATTGCAGAGCCTCATTTTTCACATTGGACAACCTCTCTGGCTGCCATAGGCAACCCGGAGCTTCCCCACCCTGCAGAGCAGCAGCCTCCATGCTAACCTGGGCAGGCTCTGCCAGGCAGCCAACAGCTCATACTTTCTATCATCTCTTACATTTTTTTAAGATGAAATAGCCTGGTTTTGACTGCAGAAAAGACCCTTTCTAAATCTTTTTTTCTTCTATACGTATTCTCAGCTTTGTGCCAGGATCTAATGAGACTCTAAACCGAAGCTGACACAGTCTCAGACAGAATAATCTCTTCTCACAGTGCACGTAAGTGCTTTTTGGACTGGTTTCCTTTCTCTCAGGCAATTATAGGTGATTTTAAAGAGACAGATGTTGTCACATTTCTCCTTTGTCTGACAGGCTTTTTTTTTCCCCTTGGCTTTCTCTTTTCTGAATAATAATCAAAAGTTGGTATTTCTATGTGACTTCCCAAATTTCTGACCACACTCACCGCAGGGTCACATTCCAGCACTAAATCCCAGCCATTTCCTGTTTTTCTGCCACAACTAGCAAACAAACACCCCCAAAAGATCAGCATTTCTAGGGAAGAGCTGTGGGTAGTCTGCTTAAGAATGAATGCAGTTAAGCTTATATTTATCTCTTCTCATGATAAAAGACAAAGGTATTTTTCCCACTCAAGAACCACATCTAACTGAGCATTTTATTACAACCTGATTGCCAGAAATATCCTTGGAAGGATGAATTTGCCTATTCTAGACCCTGTGAGAAGCCTGGCAATTGGAAGCAATGAAGATGCCCATTGGCCTTTCACAGCTCTCCCCACCCGCTTGCTCCAGCTTCCTGCCCACCTTGGGGGTCCTTTACTCTGTGCACTCCAGCGGCTTGAGCTGGGGAGCCAAGAGGCATGGAGCAGAGCAAAATAATCACTTTCGGCAACTTGGCAGCTGCCCTTTTATTAATGCAGCCCCATCACCTCTGTATTCATCTTTCCTTCTCTCATCATGTTTTCTCTGTGAATAAATGAACAAATTCCTTCAATCAAAAATATTCTCATGTCCTCTTTACCTTTGTGTTGCACCAAGAAAAAGTAAATAAGGTTAATACAGTTTTTCAGTAACCTAACAGTTGTTTGCAAAATTTTAAGTTTAGCTTAGCCTACTTTGCAGACATACTGGTTCTAGGAAAGCCTGATGGAATTGAAGTGGGGCCCAAAATTGAGGGCTTGAGCAAATGTTGGACAGCTGTGTGCATCCATCCAAAGTAAAACAGATACTGAATGTAGCTGCTTGGAAATGAGAATTTTCTGCTTCTGCTATGCTTGTCATATTGGAAGTTCTTGTTTTATTTATCAGTTTGGATGCACCTGACCTTGTCTGTTCCATCTTTAAAACCTCCTTGTGTGGGGAGAGCAGCTGGGCAACTGTCCCACTCACAGTCCAGAGTGAAGCAATGAAATAACACAACAGGTTTGGAGATGTGTTTGCTTCAGACCTTGTTTAAACAGAGAGAAAAGAACCCAGTGAGGGTAAATGCCCATCGTTCAGTGGATGGCTCACTGTCCCTTCAGTCTGTCTGCAGGGATCTAGAGGCTATCTTCATTCTCTTTAAGTTGGGAGAGACACAAAGTCCACTGGATCCAAACACACCTGAACACTGCAGACCTGCCCACTCCTTCTGCTATTCTCTCTGTGTGACACAATATGAGCAACACCACGTGTGGTCCTCGTCTTGCACACTGCTTTCCAGATGTACTTGACAATGATATTAAGGACTTGACTCGTTTCTGTCCCTAGCAGGGACAACATTGCTGCAGTCAGTGCTTGCTGCCCTACCGTGATCCCAGTCCTTTGTACCAGGAAATGTCTGTAAAATGCCTTTAAACCAGAGCAAGAAAAAACCACATTCACATCCCATGAATAAAAATGGAAATGTTGAGGAAATGGAGGATCAGACCTCTCGTGCTCGCAATCACAGTAATTACTTCCCCACCTCCAGAATCATTTCTCGCTTCTTCTCTCTTTAAATCATTGATGTCATAGTGGAAAACAGAAGGACTTTAAGTCCCTTAAAGCTCTTTCCTCTTTTTGCCTATCGTTTAATTAAATTATCCCATAATGAAATCTTTCCCTAATGAGTCAGTGTTTAATAATTTATTAGACACCAAAGCCCTGCTTGGAGTCTCATCAATTATGTATCACAGCACCAGGCACTTTCAAGCTCTCTTTTTTTTCATCTCTCACTCACTTCACTAAAAGCCCCAGCCTTGCTGGGTTTGGTGCAGTTGCCCAGCCTCAGGGGTCAGCTTGCTGATACCTGCTTTGCTCAGAGCTCACCAACAGATGCGTGTGTGCATATGCTGCGTGGTCTAAAATTACACATGGCATCTGCATATGTGTTCGTGCACACATGTGCCAGGGCCTGAGTACGTCTGTAAGCAAGAATATGCATATATCGCTTTTTTAATACGGATGGGCACATAGGTGTGTGTAGACATTTGTAGATTTGTAAAATCTGTGTATAGGTGTGTTTCTGTTAGCACTCGTGTACCTGCACCTATCAGGTGCTTTTACCTCCATGCAGCCACATAATTCCTGCTCACCTCAGTGTGCCAGCACGCCCTTCTAACTGTAGTAAAGGAGTCGGTCTTTTCTCGTTGTCTTTTTCTTTTTTTGCTTAAAACAACTTTGTGATGTTGGTGCCCAGGAGAGCTGCAGGGCCAGGGAGCACACACCAGTAGGATGTCACCAGCCAAAGCAGAGCAGATCTCGTGTTGTAGAGGTAAAGAGTTTTTCATTTTCATTTCCTGAGCAAAACAATGTGTAGTCCATACCTGAATTTAGGCATGCAGAAGTACCTCAAATTTATCCCATTTTAAAGTCTCCTTCAACTTAGGGCAGATATTCTCCAGCTGCTGCAAGTCTGCTTCTTCTGTTGAAAATTATGCTCTTACAGTAGCTAGTCTGGGGACAAAGGAATGAAATAGTGGAGAAGCCCTGATGCTGATTTCCTTTCACAAGAGTCAAATTCTGACTTTGAGTCACTTTCCAGCCATTCCAGGAAAGAAATCAAGACCCACAGGACATGCACTGGGTCACTGCATGTTCCCAGTGACCAGATTCAGACTGAGCAGGAGGAAACTGGGCAGAAGGGATCCCTACGCCTCCTCTGGGCAGCCAGCACAGCCTAAGCACAGCCTGGTGTGCTCCACTTTCCAGGTCCAGGCGCCCCTGTCTCTGTTGACGCCACATAGGGATGGCATTGGTCCACTCTGCTGCTCCTGCTGGCTGCTACCAATGCTTCCAAGGACAGGGAAATCACACTAACTCCCATGCTCATATATTTGCATTTTGAATACTTAACTAGACAGCTGTGCAAGGGAAAGATTTTTTGTTGAACAGTTTATACCCCAGAGCACAAAATTTGATTTTCCTCGTAATGATCTCATCAAGCAGTTCTAAAGGAGTTATTAGCTGTAACGATCTCATCAGGATTTTCAGAAATCTGCTGTGATAATAGAAGGTCTTTCCTTAGTTCAGATTGGTTCCTTCAAAGTGAACGCTTCCCCAAACCCATAGGAAGAGACTTCGTAACAGACACAATAATATGCATTTTTCCAATCAAATGATGATTTTTTTCTTTTCCTTTTTTTCTTTTTTGTTCTTTGTTCTTTTTGGAAAAAGGCGTGCAGCCTTCCTAAACAACCCCATACCGGCATTCTTATGTTGCTCATCAATAAATATTCTGTGTCAATAGGCCATTAACTATTAATCCCAGTGCTGGCCACTTGAGAACTTTACATCAACACTCTTGTTATTTTACACATTGCTTCTCATCTTATTAAGTGATTTGCTCATATGGACACAAGAACAGTCTTACAAATGAGCTCGCGTCAATAATGCACAGGACCCCACCTCCGATAAAGAACGGGGAGAATTACAAGAAAATGAATATGTCTGGGGCTATCATGGGTATTTATTTACATTGAGAAGAAAGAGAACACTCTCTAGAAGAGCTTACTGCATTACCTAAGCTGAACTTCCAACATATGTTCGCTCTCAGCCACATTCAAGCTTCATTTTTTTACCCTTTAAGCAAATTTGGTGTTAGTGAAAGATGCCAGACTGACGAGCAGAGCTCAGCACTCACAGCACAGACTTCTGCCCAAGCAAACTTCTCTCAGCTCAGCTCTCTGCTGCTCCTTCATGCAGACAGACAATTTCCAGGCTGAGAATTGAGCTCACTGATCCAACACTGTAAGGCTGTCGAAGTTATCACCTCCAGGAATGCCTTCTCTAGAACAACTGAGAAAACCAGGGGAGGGCTTTGTAGTTTTGATTCTCAACCTTTTCTTCAACAGTATCTTGCAGGTAGAATGTAAGAAACGCAAAAAGCAGGAGCAGTGTTTGATTTTAATAGTGAAAAACAGTGCATCAATATTCAGTGTTTGTGGAAACGAACTCAAAATGCTGAACATTGTTCCTCCCAAGAAATTCCCTCCGAGGACCTAATTTATGATGTTCAATCAAACCCTACCTGTTGATTTTAACCTGATTCTTCTGTAAGTCACCCTAGAAATATTTAGATTCCCCAATTGGCTTTTCTCTTCCTTCCAAGTAACTGTTGCACAAGCCCAGAGTGCTACTGCAAGCAATTATTCAACTGGACAAACTAAGAAATACAATATCCTGTATCCAGCTACTAGAGATGTCCCTACAGTATTCCTCAGGCTGTTATAGGAGGTGGCTGACAAAGTTTTGAAAAGTCTTATTAGTGACATATATAGTGAGATTGAAGGGGGAAAATGCTCACTTCTTGTTTTAGCTCTAGCAAAGAAATAGAAGTGAATGGGTAAGCAAGGCACAGATTTGCAGTGGGTGTCAGGAGCATGCAGCAATGCAGTAGCTGGACAAGCACACGCACACACATATAATCGAATAATATTGAAGCAGCAAGTGCTATTCTGCAATTGCATGGCTCTAATTCCTGGCATCTGGTTGGCTGGAGTTCATCAGGAATTGCTGTGTCTTCGATGGACAGAAATAGACAGTGCAACAGCTGTGCTGCCTGGCAAACTGCACAGTATTAAGCTTTTATGGCTCTTTGGTTTGATTCCCACTAGCAACCACCCTATTATCCGTGGTCGAGACAGGTTAGCACCTGCTAAAAGCAATTTCTCATAAATTAGTTCGTGTCAGCTTTTGAATGGCTGCTACTTAAGCCTGAGGTCTGCCCATGGCATGCGCAGCCACTCCTCCTCATGCAGATGGCTGCGGTCCCACAGCTGTGCATTGCAGTGGGGCTGCCTGCAGAACAATTGGGGCAGTGTGTGAGGGTGCCAGGTTGTGTGGGGTGCCGACATGGGGACCCACACCTGTGCTGGGCAGATGGCTGATGCACTCCTTCCCTTCGGGATACTGTGAGGGCCTGGTGTGGATGAGGAGGAGGAGAACACGATGTTACTGTTTGGGTCTGACCCTGGGAATCCCTTCAGGAGAGGAGCGAGCAGGGCAGCTCACTGCAGGAAGGCAGAGCCCGTGCCCTGCCCTACATCCCTGAGCAGCCAATGGGACCTATTGCACTTTGCTCTGGAAAAGGTGTTCTCTGTCAGGAGTCAGAACGTCTGTGGTTCAGAACTGACTGATGCACAAATACTCACACATGTCAGTCAGGTACATGCTGAGCACTGGCCATTATTTTTACGTACTGTATTTCCAATGCAACGCTTGGGCTCTATTGAGTATCTCAGACCAGATCCAGCTTTAAGTTGCTGCCACTGTGAAGATAAGGATGGTCCTTGAGAGCAAAGTGTGAATCACGGCTATAAAGATTCAGGTTCCTCTCCAAATTCTGTTGTCACTCAGCTGCTGGCTGTGCCCACTCAACGTGCATCTCCAGGAACAACCTACAGAGTCCCATGAGCGACAGCTCTGCAGGCTGAGCCACTGCCATTGACCTTGACACAAGTGAGATGTTTCCAGGGCGGCACACACAGATGGAACATTTCCTTGACACAGACAGACCTTACATTACACAGAGTCCGGCAGGTCACTGTAAGTGCTTTGAATCAATAAGGCATCTCATGAGAGCCCTTGCAGCCCCTGAACTGGAACGAAATCTGATCTCGCAGCTCAATGTGTTACAACAATTTTTCAACTGCATTGAAAACAAGGGGCTTCGGGGCAAGCAGTCGTCTCTCCTGAGGAAATAGCCAGAAAAGGATGAGGTTTACACAGGGCATGTTCAGCATCAGCAAGCTGTTATGTGAACAGACCATTTGGAAAAGACCAAAAAGTAACAGTTGTGAACCGGGAGCAGCAACAAACACAATGCTGGTTCATTGACCAACAGTGGTCAGAGCACAATGATAGCAGGACACATTTACCAGTTGTGGAGATTTCACATCTTCTGCAGGTGTCACACTGCAGACCACGTGTCTCCATGTGTGCTACTGAGCCCCCATCCTTGCCTTCCTCCAGACAAAGCCTCATCCCAAAGGCTCTGGTCCCAAATGGCCTGCCAGCACACCTATTTTTATTCATTTTGTCACTCCAGACTTCCTTCTTCACAAATGGGTTTGTTACTGCCTCAGTTTTCATCTCCAGAGGAAAATTTTCTCCATTTCAACTTACTTAAAGTTAATTCTTCACTATTTTCTATTCTTTTTTTCTTCTATTCTTTTCTATTCTTTACAATTCTTCTTCTATTTTTATTGTAACACAGCTATTTCTTTAGCTGTTGGAGAATGTAGTTAATATTGCTCAAAGACTTAGGTTTCCACCTGAAGGGAGGCTGAGCAGACCTTGTACCCTTCCCCAGGGGTGAGGAGAAGGCAACATATTTTCCAGGAAAAACATGAATTAAATGTTGAATAGTTTCAAATTGACATTTAGCTAAGAACCAAACTGGATTGACCAGTGGTAATTCTGTAGATAAGAGCAGGAAGACCCTGGCTTGTGGCACTAGAAAGGGTTAAAAAAAAAGAGGAAAACTTACTAGAGCCAACTTCATCTGTCACAGGCAAGCTGATTACAATCAATAGACACTTAATGGTCTCTCAGAGTCCCAGCTGGGCAATCAGCAATAGCATTAAGCAAAGACGCGCTGTAAGCCTGCTTCTTCAGTGGAAGTGACAGAAGAGAGAAATAAGAAACCAAATTATATTTTTAGATCCAAATTCTTTTCTCATTAATACTGCATGAATCCTACTGCCACTGCTAAAAACTGAACACGTGTCACAGAGTTTTTCTTTTCTTTCTGCAATTTTCTGACTTTTTTTTCAATTAAAATAATTTTTTTCTTGGTTTCAAACTGTAATAAAACCTGCTGAAGTCAGGAGATAAATACAAGTGCCAGCAACAGAAAGAGTGGCCGTTGGGGCACTCCTTTAACAATGAAATAAAACAAAAATAATTATTTTGAATGCCCCGACTTCATCACAATTCATATTTTCACTTTCTCACCCCTAAAATACAGCAGGCATTATCTCAGGCTTTCTAAGGATAGAAAATAGCATTAAAAATAATGGAAGAAAAGGAAATCTTTCTGTATGTCTCTTTTTTCATTCAGGGTATAATTACTGAAGGAGAATATATTAATCATGGATAAGTTCTCTCTTTCATTAAGTATGACACTGCTGCATTAGGAATGACAAAATTATACAACAATGGCTGTGTCCACAGTGAGCTCCGAACACTTTTCTTGGGAGCTGGATTAACTCCACTATCTTGCACAAATTTAGTTGATTGTCCTATTTTTTCCCCACAGTTTGTGACCTGCTATTGGGCAAGTTTTGACCTGTGATTTTGTATAAAATAAAGACTAAAAATGGGGATTATATTTCCAATGATACACTTTAAGCCTGCACTGCTACTGCTTTTCTTATCTTTGATCTACGCTATAAAGCAATTTAAAATCTGTCCCGAGCAAGCTTAGTTTCAAAAAATTTTAGCTATTGAACTGGTGGTGGGCTCTGAAAAGCAGGAGCAACAACTCGCTAGTAAATACCTAGTAAATCACTTTATCTGACATAGCTGTCAGTGAGTTAGAGGCCGTGTTTCTCTGCAAAATCTTATCTAAGAAAGAGGTCTTTATATTGGCTTTATTAAATACCATAGAAAACGGAGAGTCCTCCAAACTGGCCGGCCACAAACAGACGCCGAGCGCCAGGCCACTGATGCAATTCTGTTTGACAGTACGCGTTGCTGCAATGCTTCTAGCCATTGCATTTCTGCACAAAACCCCTTTACTTCCTCTGCCATAATGAGTTTTGCAAATAAGTATAAAAGATGGCACTGAAACAGCTTCTAACATATTGACTGTGTTAACCAGGTCTGCCTAGAAAGGTTTTAGGTATGAAAGTGATATCGAAAGCAATCCTGAATGCTGCCTTCGTGCTCCTAATTGATTTACATAAGAGATTATACGACTCCAATTTGGCAAACATTACATGAAATACAAAAGGATTCATAGGAAATATTTTTACAGATCTCTATTTACTCCCCATTTATCAGCAGAGTCAGAGATCAGACAGAAGCCCAGAAGGAGAGGCAGTGGAGGATCAGGAGATCCAGTGTCAGAAGTTCTGAACACCAGATCAAGTTTATAATTTCTGATAGGCTGTTCTTAAAGGTTTCTCTGCTTCCCAGTACAACAGACATGGGCAAACTGGAACAAGTCTGGCAAAGGGCAACAAATATGATTGAAGGACTGGAGCATCTGACTTACTAAGAGAGGCTGAGAGCTGGGGCTGCTTGTCATGGTGAAAAGAAGACTGCTGGGTGACTTCGATAGTGTGTACAAATGCCTAAGAGGAAGTAGACAAACAGATCAGTGGAATCCAGTGACAGAACAAAAGGCAATGAGCACAAGTTGAAATAAATACCAAAAATAACCACTTCAATTTAAACATAAGAAAAACACTTTTTACGGTGAGGGTTGGACAGACACTGGCCCAGGTTTCCCAGAGAGAACTGTGGGGTTTCCATCCTTGGAGATGCTCAAAATGCAACTGGATGTGGCCTTGAGCAACCTGCTTTGGGCAGGCCTGCTCTGAGCAGGGTCTGAGCTGGACGTCCCCAGAAATCCCTTCCAACCTCACAATCTCGTGGTTCTGTCATACAGCTGGGGTCTCAGCAGCAGCAAATAGCCATGTTACTTTGACTTACTCCATCTGAAAGGATGGATTGTAGCAAGATACAGAAGGCAGAAGATAGAAGTGTTTTTTGTTACATTCTTGAGCCTCTAGATCTATTTGATGGTACTGAAAATATGTTGATAAATTATTGTAATAATATAAATAATATATATTATTGTTTCTAACAGTTAAACACAGTGGCAGCACTATAGAGAAGTATTTTCATTCTAAGCATGCTATGGGTGTCTGTATGCTAATGACAATAACCTTCATCTGGGTATAATTGTCATTATTAATACTAATGTAAATGAAACGTTAATTCCTGTTAAGAGATCAAGCTATGAAATGTTTTAAGAGCAGAACTGCTACAATGAAAGCAATTGGGTTATTTCTTTGTAGCTCGAAGTCTCACAGAAGTACAGAAACATATCTTATGGCTTCACAAATCTGTGATAATTTCCTTCAACTTTTACTTTTATTGCCTTGTCATTAAATTCACATTGAGTTCTTAAAGCAAAAATGTTTAAAACAGATGTGGCTATTAAAGTTACAATATGAATTTTACAACCCTAAATTTTATGACATTGAAAAAAAATTTCAGCCACCAAGGTCAGAGACAAGAATAGAAGCAGAAGGCAATTCTGAATGTGACAGATTTCTGTAATTACCAAAAACTTAAGCTAACATAATGCACAAAGTATATGTTGTGTAAGTTGGTGCTCGGAAAGAAAATAATAAAAAAAAAATCATGAATCATCAAAACTGAATAGCAAACAAACAAGAAGAACAGCAGAGGTGAAGGGTCTTAGTCCTACTTCTGTTCTTTACCATTTTGCTCTGCCGATCTACTTTACAGGTCTAGATAGTTTGCTGCCCGGTGATCTACACAATGGCTTTGAAGCAGCCCTAAAGGAAAGATTCATTCTAACAAAAATCTTAATTTTCATTATGTTTTTGAGAAGAAATTACAGATCCATCTAAACCTACTATCTAAAAAAATACAGCAGCGTCTTCTGTTTCACCAGAGGTCCCACTGTGTAGACAGACGGATAGAAACATAGACATAGTCTCTTTATGTCTTAAAATAATTCATATAAAGAGTAGGAATAATCTCTTGCAGCATATTATTCCACACAACGTGTTTCCTGATCATTCACATGAATGGCTCCATGCTATTCCTCACTACCTGGATCTGGGTTCGCGTGCCACAACCCTTCACCAGCGTGCACACATTTCATTCATTCCTTGTCAGCAGAAAACATGTTGAATCTGTAGTGGGGGTACATCATGACTATCCCAAGTGTGAGAGGTAGAGAACTAACTTTAGATTTGCTTTTTGTTTTCTCTTTCTCTCAGGCTTTCATCTCTTTTCCAGTACTATAGATCTCTAATGCTTTGATCCTCCTTGCAACTGTTTCACTACTTTCCAAGGTGATTCATATCAATAATCATTTGCTAAATTTAAAATGTACATATTTCAGATACTGTCTGGCTGACTATCTTACAAGAAAATAACTATAATTTGGTTTAAAACCTGTCCTCTCTCAGTTTAATCATAGTAGTAGTTCTTCATATATCAGATACGTAATCAATTTCAGCATTTTAGTGAGGATTTAAATCTCATGCTCAAGGAAACTTCAGATCCTAGATCAAAATAGCCTCCAGTGAAACCAAATCAACTCCCTGCATGCTGTGACTTCCTACATCAGAGAAAACATTGTGAAGTTTGCCTGTTGGGTTTCTGTGGGATATGCATTTGAAAAAGGTGGTACAACCTGTTTAATCCACACAATCAAGTGGCTGTATTTACATGCTTTCTGTTTTTAATTGGATCAATGCTTTTCTTTGCTCTGGTCTCCTCTGGCTGTATCTGAAGAGCAGCAGACACATCCCTGCACCATGCTGCTCAGAGCTGCCTCTTCCTCCAGCACTCCTGGAAGACTTTTGCTTCTGTTTCACCAAGGACTGACTTTCCAGCCTTGTGCTGGTCCTTGATTTCGTTGCTTTTTCTCTCATGCACTTCACAGTCTAACTTCAGTAACTCCTTGTGCTTGCTGTTCCCACAGTATCAAGCTCATCTTAGAGAATGCAGCTCTGTCATTCAGCCACATTATTACGTACGCTGTTGGCTGCAGCAAAGCAAACCCTTTGCCTCTTGTCTTTCGGCTGCCTCAAGCTCCAGCTCCTCTTCACCAGAGGCCACATTACCTCACGGCTTCGGCAGCCCATCCTATGATCTTCCCACTTCCCTCGGGACTGATCTCAGTGCTGGCCAGGTAACTTTCCATATTAGCAGCTAATCTCTCTGCTCCCATATGGCTGGGGTCAGTCATCATTTCCATGACTTATTTGTTTCAATATCCGTATAAAGTGAGGAAGTCCTTGGCATCAAGTAGCTTTAAATGATGTCAGGGGTCAGCAGAGTCTTTGTTCCTGCACCATAAGTGATCCCCCGTGCCTGCTCTCACCTCCCGACACTGCCCTGTAGCAAACAAGGGGGTAGCACAGGTGTCCTTCCTTCTCATATAATTTATTGCAGACATTATTGTATTCATGGCAGTTCAGTTAAAAATAACGTTCCCTTTTCTATCAGCCAAGCTATAGGTGCTTGAGAAACTTGTAAGCTGGGAGGGCACTTTGTAGGGCTTGCTGATAAAATATAGCTTGTGCCTTCAGCATCACAGTGTCAGCAAATCTTAAATGTGTCTCAAAATTTGTATCAGCCATGAAAGGGCACAAAGGCAAAAGAGAGGAAAATAGGTATTTAATATGACCTTATAATAAACCAGTGATCTGAGTTGCCCAAAAGCAGAAGCTCAACTTCATAACGGAGCGTATTCATCTCTGTCTTATGGCTGTCAGTCCATTTTGCTCAGGTCTATTGAAATTTGTTAATTTTAAACTTATTTTCCTAAAATTCCTCCCTCATTGCTGTGATTGGTGTAAGATCTACTAATAAGGATGCCAGTACAAATAAGGAGTATATATGTCAGCAACTTGGCTCCTCTATCATCTAGACATGTTCAGAGTAGGACCGGATATTTCTTTGATTAATGTTAATGCTTGATTAGGATACTAATACTAATCGTGGGTAGAAGTAAGCCATCACATAGGAGAAAGCATTATTTGAGACAATTAGATACTGAAAAAAGAATACCATCTAACAGGCTTCTTAATATTTTTTATAATTTATTGTAACTAATCTATATGCAACCAACTTGCATGCATAACACTAGTATTACTTAAAAAGTCAGAAATCTCTTTTGTTAAGAGGTTTAAACTAGATGATCTTTGAGGTCCCTTCCAACCCAAGCCATTCTGATTCTATGTTATATGCAGTCACATATACACTGAAAAGCTTAAATAGCCTCTGGACATCTGCAAGTCTAGCTATAGCATGCAGCTTCAGAGAAAGTATTTGTTCCTTGAAAGTACCACCATCAGCTCCCATTCACAAATAGTTTGGGCATGATATAGCAGTGACACTGCTTCAAAAGACACATCCCCCAAATTTTGCAGATGTGCTGCATAACTGGCTGCTACCCAAGAAGCAATACATCCTGCTCAGAGCAGTGAAAATAGCTTTAATCCAGAAAGCCAGAGTGCCTCCTCCCTAGAGCTGCAGAAAGCAGAGTACGAGCTGTGTTTGTCAGCACTGATCCGCACGTTTTCATCGGCAACAAGAAAAGATGGGGCATCATCTACAGTAATACCAGCTGGGGAATCCTCCAGTGTTTGCTTTTATGTTTGGAGAAGAAGGCATATTGGAATAAATTCCACCTGCTCTTTCAGTACAGGTTCAAGAGGTAATCGAGGCTCTTCTGGTAACAGGACTGTGGTCTGTGAAAGATTTTCATCGCATTAGGCAGATCAAAAAGCACTGCCGCTTAGATCCTGACATCCTCACCAACATAGGTGATGTCTCTGAAGCTTAGGAATATGCGGAGATAGCAATCTCACACATCTTTCACAGAGAAGTTCTTGCCCCATCCCTTTTTTAGTAAGAAAACGAAGCTCAGTGCTGTCTGGGTCTTTTGCCTAGCTCTATAATTTGCCTAGCTCTAACTCATGAAGTTCAATAATGCTAGTCTGCAAATAGTCACTGGAGACTTGAGGAAGCTGAGCAGCTATCTTCTCTACTTAGTTGTAAAAGGGAGCTAATGATATGATTGACTATTGCAGCATTGATGCAAAGATGATGTAATTGACTTTAGGAAGCATTCAGATATGATGGTGATGCCTCTGCGGAAATGTACACAAGTAAATTAAGTTTACATTCCAGCAGCATTTGAATAATGTGCAGTACAAAACATCTGGGACCTCATATTAAAAAGGGATATAACAGTTCTGAATAGCTGGTGAGCATCCAGTGGATGAGGCATTACAGTATAATACAATTATGATTTAAGTGAATCGAGTAAAGAAAAAAAGAGGGTTGTATTAAACTTACAACCTTAATTCTCAACTGTTGAACTTTCTGAGTTCTTCATCTTTAATTAACTATTTCAACATAATTTGCGAAATGTAAATTAAGTTTTGTGCATACTTCAATGACTTAAATGAATGTGCATACAGGTACTACTAGATAGTATCTGTTATCCTAAAACTTTTATCTAAGCTGTATTAGAACACATCAGAGAAAGTAGAGGTATGTGTGAAACAGGGAAAAACATGCATCCATTTCTTGCATCAGCAGTGGCTTTGAGAAATACCTTTAGGCCTCAGCTCTGCTTCAAAATTCACATTGAACAGCTCTCCAGATTTACTCAGCTTCCCTGGTAAACGCACTCATATAAAATGCATGCAGGAAAACTTGATAGTGTATGAAACTAATCTGGTTTCACTTTCTGTCATGGCCTCCAATCCAAGCACCACCCTGCAGAAAGATTTGTGTACCTATGGTCCATTCTTGTGTTGCACCACTGAGCAAAGGCTGGAACAGACAGTTTAGACACAATGATTTGATTACGACAATTTAAGCCAAGCTTAACCTATGGATTTGGGCCTTGTTGTACTCTGCAGCTGAGTGATAATCAGAGTAGACACTCTCTCATATAACAATTGGGAGACACTCTTGGAAGATCCTGAGAAATGAAATACCAGAGCAGTAAATGGAGTCTTTCTCAAATCATCTCCAATATGGAATTAACACCCGCAGTGCACCAGAAATCAAAACTGTCTGCATAAAGACTGTCAGTCTGATTTGGGGTAAGGCCTACCTGGAGTATTTAGTCTCTCTTAGAATCCCTTCATGTATCAAAATGTATGCATGTTACAAGTAAATGTAGTTTAATTAGAGTCCAGTAATTTTAATGTTTGTTGTGTATTGTGTGTGAGTTTTTTCAGACCTGTATCTTCATCTCACATTATTCTGTAGGTCTAAGTCAGATCTTAGCAATATTTGTAATACCCCACTCTCTTAATGAGTTTAAGCAGGTGAATTTAGTGACCTTGGATATGTATAACTGAATCTTCAGTTTGTTCATTCTCCATTGTTTTGACTTGTTCAGGCTAACAGAAGTAAAGCTCAGTAAAAACTTATTTTTGGCACGAGAGGCAGTGGATCTGACCAAATACAGGAAAACAGTGGATTGACTAAAAGAGTTCCATTATTACATGGTCATTTTGAATGTTGAACTTCACTTCCAGCCAAAGAACATGCTAAAGAAAATAAAGCTTGAATATATTGTTTCCACATTTGCAAACCACTAACATAAGAATATTTTTGAGCATCCTAAATATTCAGCATTTTTGGCTATGACTTTATCTCAGTCACCATCTCCAATGCCACGTTTATTTTTAAAGGGCAGCCCAGTTCCTGCTCCTTCAGGTTTATGCAGACAGCTGTTTTGTTTTGCTCTTCCCATGCTATGAAAAATCTGTCATTTGGTATTTAATTCTAGCACCTAAGTGGCTCTCTTGAGACAGCAGAGGAGCCTCTGACAAATATGAACCCATCAAGATCCCCAAGTAGGTTTAAAAAAACCCAAAGTGAAGGCTAAAGCAAAACAGCAGGTCAGGAAGCTCAAAGGCTTGTAGCATTGATTTCTTTGGCACAAAAAACACTGTGTTAGTCCAGTCCATACTCTGATTTAAATGGAATTATCCTGAGGTAAAAATAAAGGAATGTGGTGGTGAATTAAGCTCATTGTCTAGATTTAATACAAAGCTGAGATGAAGACGTGGAGCTGCTTGTGATGCAAGGTGTAAATGAACAACACGCGTGAGCAAGGCTTGATCTGTTCCTTATGGTTCTCACTAAACTTTATGTCAGGTATTCGTCTGCACGGCTCCTGAGGCCACTCAGGACTCATCTGTTTTGTAATAAAAAGATTTGGCTGCTACATTAGGATCTTGCAAAACAATTGGAGCCAAATAGTATGGTAAGACGCCACCATTTCTCTGCCGGAATTTGGAAGAAGCTACATCTAATTGAGAGTGTTTAGAGCTTATATTTGTCAATGCGTACTTCAGAGCAATTTACTGTCTTTTCATCTAACCCTTTCACGTGGCTGCCCAACTACTGCTTTTCATTTTTTCACCCTTTGTGAAGGTTTAAGGGCTGGAAGTCTGCTGCTGCTGTTTCCCCTATCCTTGCTATCCACAGCAAGAGCTGTTTCCCTGCCCTGAATAATCTGTAGAAAGCAGGGCTTGGCTGACCAGTCACACAGACAGCCATATTTCAGGCAGGGAGAGGCTGCATGGAGATACCAGGAAGAGGAAAGGCACAGAGGGTTCTGAGAGAGAGAGGAAGAACAGCAGCTCGTCCATCTTGCACCTAACACGGCCTTCAGCAAATATCACCCCACTGTGCTTTATCTCCCACAGAAAACTGATGGCAGGTGACCCAGCCTGACTTCAGGCCGCTTCAGAATGCACGAGGAGAGGCTCAGGACCACAACCTCATTTACCAGAGCATTGAGCACATCAGCTATCAATGTGAGCCAGGGGCTCATCAGACCTTCTGCGTGCTCTGGTACAGCGTGGATGCACGCTTGTGGGAGGACAAGGTCTGTCAGTTAGACTCACACTTCTGTGAGTTTTCATGCGCATGAACCACTTTCGAAGAGGGATTCATAAGACAGATAGGGCTGAGACCAGCTATCTGCTGGAATATGCAGTGTTTTTGCCCAAGTGTTGTGACATCTGAAGTTCTCCTTAAAGAAACACTTCCAATATCATGTCAGTAGATAATGAGATATGATCTAATTTGAAATACAAGTATACTGAAAATGACAGTTAGGAGGATGATCTAAACCCTTGAAGGCTGAAAGAGCACATCAGTACTGCTTCAGACACCAGCTCACGTTTTCTTATACTCAAGGATCCTCCTTATGATGCTGGAACTGCAGCTGGCGTGTACATGAGACTCCCAGAGGTGCAAGTGGCACTTCTCAAGGCAGCTGCCTGCCCTTACAGGATACCTCTTCTGGAGATTTCCATCTCTCGCTACAATCTGGCTGAGTTTTAAACAGAAACTTAGCTGCAAAGGGGCTTCTCACTGTGTTTCACAATACTTGGCACCGACTGCTCCAACAGTGAGTACACACACCCTAAGAAAAACACAAGTTCAGCCATAATTTCCTGTCTTTCTGTTTCTGCTTTTCGGGGTTATGCATACCATTACCTACAACTTAGCAGTGTTGTGAAAGACACTAACCAAGTGTAATGACTTCAGGAATTCATCTCACTTTAAAAATCTTCCCCTCCCAAGAAGTTTTCCCTGTTATTTTATAGGCACCAGAAGCAGAAGTGCTTCAAATGGACAGCAGCAGCGTGATCTGTTTTTGAGTTCCCATTTTCAAATGCAGGAGGCGTTTGTTGGGTAGCTCTCAAAGCCTGCATGCCACAAGATTTAACCAGAGAAACTCAAGTTCATGCCTTCTTTTGCAAGATGTATATTCCCCAGTAAGGCCAGGCAAACCTCCAGAGAAAACTCATCTCTGCTGTGGAGCAAAAGTGAGATGCCAAATGCTTTAATGCTGGAAATGTCCCCACACTCCTTGCTCCTGGGCTTCCTGGTGGCTGCTGGCCTGCAGGGACAGGACCATAGCCCGTGCTCAGGCATTTACAAGGCATGGGGCACTGCAGTGGGGCACCAGTGCTCCTTTCAGTATCACATGTCTGGCAGCAGCCCAGGCAAAGCCCCTTGCTGAGTCTTCCAGAAACTCTGGAAGTTCTCCCATAGTTGACAAAAGTTGTAATAAGTATTCTTAGTTTTATGTTCTTTTGTTTGACAAATAGCTTTAATTTGGATATATCTGTTTAACTAAGAGACAGGTTTATTTGGAAAGCCCATTGTATTCCACAAATAATGCTAATGTTATACCAGTCCAACTAGCTAAACTATCAGCTATGAAGGCAGAGAAGAGAGAGATTCTGTTATCTTTCCTCATCTAGCACTTCTCTAAAAATGGCCCCCTGGAAACTGACAGCTAATGAATGAGAAAAGTATAAGCAATAAAATAATACCCAAATAATATGAAAATCTCTTCAGTAATAATAAAAATGAATGTCAAGAGTGATAACGTTCAATGCCAATAATGAGCAAAGTATGCTTCTTTTTAAAGGAAAAACATCTGCTCTCTTTTATTTTTTCCTGAACATTGTGAATATAGTTGGCCTTGCCTGGGTAGGCAGAAAGGGTTTCATTGCTCTAGTAATGCCTTCATTTTCCTGCTGACCCCTTTGATCATTTAATTGAGCTCCTTTTAAAACCAGTATGTAGGTAAACTGCATGCATAATTAGCCAGCTGGGTTCCTTGCCAAGAGTGTGTCATTTAGTATCTGTGAGTGCCAACAGGGTCAGGCATGACACATGGTGCATTTCTGAAAAGCAAACAACCTTCAGGTCTTGTCCATAAAACACTGAACAAGTTTCAGGACTGTATCGGGCTCTTTCAGCGGTTTCTCATGCATGACCAGAGGTGTGGATTTTATGTGCAACTCATAAAGAAAACTCTCCAATTTGCACGCCACAAGCACTAGCAGGTGATGGCTTAGAGTAGCAGAGGAGGTGAAAAAAGTTTGGCAAAGACATTAAACTGCATGTGCATGTAAAGAATACACTTTTCCATTTAGTGCAGGCATCAACTGCCATGTGATGACTTAAGTAACTAAACAGCAGGTTTGAAACCTGGTCAGGAATCACAGCTACATAACCCAGCAGGACTGCCTCAGTCCTTTGGGAAATCAAGTTTTAGCAGTGCATTTTTATTTGCATTAAGTGCTCCAGGAGGATGCACCCTTTGCTGTCAGTGCAACAGCAGCAATTTGCACAAGCACCAGAGATTTAATGGTGCCCTGGCCATGAGGTTGCTGGCACAAGATCCTGCATGGATTTTGTAGAAGGGTGTGCATAAATGAACTCCAGGCATCTCTGCAGCCACTTGAAAAGCACTCATAGTAACAGAGCTGCAGAACGTGTTTCTCCCTTTCCTGGAAATTGTCAGTCACTATAGGGTCTGAAGCAATGACACACACTGAGATTTATCTGAAACTGCTGAACACAAAGACTGCTTCCTGACCACAGTAGAATAATTTAACGCATTGTTGTTATATTAGCACTTCCATCATGTCACTCTTAATCCAAATATCTGCCTTCCCTTTAGTTCATTTCCTTCCAAAATCCATGTGAGACCCACGTACGTGATAAAGTGTTACCTGCCTGCACACAGTGAGAAGCCATTAGACATAGGCTGCTTCAAGGGCTTCCATTCCCATCGGTTCAAAGAAGCATAGACTCATTAAGGTTGGAAAAGACCTCTAAGATCATCAAGTCCAACCATCCACCTGCCACTAATGTTGCCCTCTAAACCATGTTCCTTAGTACCACATCCGCTCTTCCTCTGGGCCAGCTGTGCCTGCCCCCCCCAGAGCTGCCTGATCCATCCAGGCAATTGCCAAGTCCATTGTAGTTAAATAAACACTCATTCTGATGGGAAGGACTCACACTTCATGTGAGAAATAGAACACACAAAGCACTCAGAAAAATGGTAATTAAGAATGATGGTGATATTCATACCCCATCTGTGACAGACACAAAGCCAAGCCCCAGCTGGGGATCCCAGGGCAGTTCAGTACTCACCGGGCACCCAGACAGCACCTCTCACTGCCTCAGAAGATCTGTAAAAACACACACCGAATACCTGGGCACTGCCAAAGAACGCAGGCAGATGGGGAGCAGGGGATGTTTACAGGATGTCAGTATCCCAGGACGCCCACACCACAGCTCATAGCTGACACTTCCTCACTGCAGACACACTGGGCATTGCTTTTACTTGCAGAAGTACTGGCAAACTTGCAGGTTCAAATTTTATAGCTGCCAGATCTGCTAAACTCAGAACTGTTGTTTCTTTGTATTTCTTAATATTTGAATCTTTTAGAATCTCACATCTAAGTTTTTCTGCACAAGGATAGCTGGTTACCCCCAGCATGCTTGCTTATGTGAAGGATGTGGAAATGCTGATAAATTTATCAATTCCAGAAGCTGGAGATTGTGAAGAACACTGGGCGCTATGAGACTCTCAGCACTCATAAGTTTTTGGTGTTTTGAGCAGCGGAGTTTCCACCACATCCACTGGAAACCACTCCACAACAGGTTCCTGTGTACTCCTGTTGCTGTTACTCAGCAGTTTTGTATTTTCACTACAGAACCACTCCTTTCGTATCATTCTTGACATCCCACACTGAGGAAATCCAAAGTATGGAGGTTTCTCAATTCTCCATAGCACACAGGGTTATGGGATTAATACATTTATGTGGTCCACTTAAGATTTTCACATGATTGTCTTCAGGAAATGAAAGGGGCCGGTTTTCCACATTTTTAAGCATATACCAATAATTATTTAAATTAAAAAAAAAAACCCACAACACTCCAATCTTCATGTTTAACAAAGAAGATATTGTTTGGAAGATAGAAAATTAATTAATTTTCTACTTTGACCTCATTAAAATTGGATTTAAGTTTCAACCCAAAAGAATTGTAGAACAACACGAGTCTCTTGCCCTTGAATCTCCATCTATTGAAGCTGCTCTATTAATTACTCTCCCTGCCAGAAAGCATATTTTGACTGGCCTGTGAGCTGAGCAGACAGTCTCTCCCCAGAAGCTTACATGAGAGCCATTTCCTTGTTCATTTCATCTTAGCAAAGAGGGTGTTTCCAACCATATCATTTTAAATCAAAGTGCTCTTGACTCAGACACAATTGTTCACATTGATGGACAGATGGGGATTTGATCCCAACCCAAAGAAACAAAAGAGTGAAAAGGGCAGTGCCTCTCTTATCTGCAGTGAATGAACAAGATAAGCCATAACCTGTTTTCTTCTCACCATACAACAAATCCAGTGTGTGCTCTCAGCACTGCCATAGATTCCCATCTTGTAATTTTTAGAGCAAGACATATACAGCCTGAGGGAACAAATTACTCTTCTGTATTCAACATGCTTCAGTGCCTTCAGAGGGCTGTGCTTGAGAAATACACTTACTTTGCTTGGCAGAAAAAGCGTTAGAAAACAAAGGAGAGGGCTCTCTGTGATGAAAGTCAAGTTCATCCCAAAACCAACAAAAGAAAGCAGTTTGGGAAGCTGGACATGCTCTGGTGGATAATTGTCAGGACTCCAGCTTACTTTCAAAGTGGCACTGTGGATTGAATTATTTTTCTGTACTATCTCGAAGTACTGCTGTCTGAAAGGAGTTTGAAATCAGCAGGACTCGGCATCATGCACATGAATTTTACTATTGGGAACCTGAGCAGAGAACAGAGAAGCCCTTCTATTTCCTCTTACCACTCCTGTCTGTTAAAATCTCAGCTCTTTGGGAAGGCGCTATTTTCTCACGTGAGTGTACAGGAGAATGAGATCTCAAATGCTACTGAAACAGAAACACCAACCATAGATGTGGGTCTCTATGAATAAGACAGAGTGGCTTACTGTCTGATACCCTCCTGCAGCTGTGTTAACTGCCTGTGCAATAAATCATAAGAGTGTAGGCCTCTGCTCCATTGCAAAACAGTGACATTAATTTAATAATCATGAGATTTTTAAAGTTATGAATGTTGAGAGATTTGAGAATTCTACTCAACATGCATGGGTTCTGAGCTATAAAAGCAGTGAAACTGGAAAGTTACCCTACCATTAAAAAAAAGAGGGAAAAGGGAAAGAAAGAAAACAGATTTTTGTGTAATAGCCTCTCTTCTGAAACAAAAAAGAAACCCGCAAACAGTAAATTTATTTTTACAGAGCTAGGAAATGGGCCTCTTTTTATATTGAATATTTGAAAAATCACATCAAATGCTCCATTTGAATTTACTTTTCCCCATGCGTTTGCTACATAAAGATCTCCGTAGAGCTGCAAATGCCAAATACAGAAAATGTTTCTATTTCTCCGACTGCAGCACTTCAGTAAGCAGCCCGTAGTTCCTTTTTGCAACAAAGCACTTTTCAGTGTTATTCTTTTTGAGGAAACTAACACACAGTTGTCTCTGTAAGAACTTCTTTTTAGGAAAAGTCAAATTACGAAACAGATCCTTCTGGATGTTAATAATAAAATTGCTTTACCTAGAGAATGTAAATGGTGTTTATCTTCCCCCGTCTCTGTTGAAAACATCTGATTTGAATGCCATTTGGGGGTAAGGATTCTTCTCTTTTTATACAATTGAAATATTCCTATGCATTTAATTCCCATATTCAGAAGTCCAAACTACAGTTTAGTTTTGACGTGTTTGTCTGCTAAGCCAAGTATGCAAAAACATATACAGACATTAAGAGTTATTTTAACATACATACAATTGCATAGGAGACACCAATCCTTTTGTTTGTCAGAGAAGTGCAATGTTTTGCAGTTCTGAAAATCTAATTCACATACAGACTCTACCAACTATCTGCCTTACTAACAATTGTCATAACAGCAAAACCAAAGAAAAGTTTATTTATACAATGCCAATTAACAAAGCCTCAAAAACAAACAACAAACAAAGATTACATACGCTCCCTGCAATTAATTTGATAGTGTCTGGTCTGGAACTAAATTCCCCTGATACTCCAGTTTTATGACGGTGTGATGTAGTGGTAAATCTGGGCCATACTGATGATCTAAATCAGAATAGCCGGCATGTTTTTCATTTCAGAAGCAAAGAAAGTTTGCCAGTTTCAGCACTTCCTGGCCGCCAAGAACATTTACTGAAAATCAGTGGTCTGTCCAAAATCTAATGTGAGCAGGAGTCATAGTGCAGCTGTTCAGAATCTGTACTGTTTCCTAGGCAAAGTTTCTAAGCCCTTTCAGTCCTTTAGTGTAATAAAAATGATTAATGGCCTTGAACACTGTGAACCAAGTGTTTTGAAGTGTAACCTGCTACTTGTAATGTACTCAGTATTTCTGGTCTGTATTGTACAGGGCATACAGGGCCTCTGGAAGCTGATGTTAAAACTGGCAGCCCTTGAAATGAATGAGGAAAGGCCCATGAATTCTGACTGCAACATCATTTTCACACGAACAAAGACATTATTTTCTATCAGCTCATACAGGCAAAAAATAAGTGAGTGTAAATACATATAAATAGATATTACAGGAGAGCAGTGCTGATATCACACAAACCAGCAAATGATCCATCTCACTCAGTACAAGCACTTGCTGTAAAAAGGATCTCAACTTGTGGAGAATCACAGTAGTGCCAGTTCTTCTCAGAGACTGTACGCAGCACAGGGAGCCTTGGAAGCCTAATATGACAAGTTTTTCCACATTCTCATGTGGACTTGACTATCTTTGTAGATCCCCTCCAAAGGAACTACTCTATACTTCTGCCCCTCTCAGGTAAAGTCTCAGCTACAAGTATGACCCTTAGAGTTGGTTTGCTTGATGTCAAGAGTCAGTAGATTCACCCAGACTACAATATCCACTGAACCACAATAAAATGCTAGTGACAAGACGCCAGGTACCTGATGCGGGCAATGGCACAGGTTCCTGCAGGGTGTCTGGTCTGCACAAAGCCAGCCTCCAGCTGCTGCACACCAATCCTCAGCTCTGCGCTCAGAGGCTGCAGTTGCGCAAACCCTTCTTCTGAAGAGCTGGACTCAAGCCTAAGATGTCAGTGAGCTCCCCATTTGCCCCGACTTGTTTGCTCATGCCCTGTACCAAACTCAAACAAACAAACTGAAAAAGTTACAAGTCACCTTTTTCCAGCTGTTGGTACAGACCTGAATTTACCAAGAAACCTTAATTGCCTTGAGCAGCCACATGGAACACCCTGGCCCAGCTCAGCTCCAGGACACCCATCTCATTCCTAGACAATGGATGCCTATCCAGCCTGTCTCTTGGGTAAGTACTGATCTAGCTCATTTCCAGTCTTCTCCCTGGTCCCTTTTGGTTTTGCTCCTGATAGGGCTCCCTTGAAGGTCCCTGGAACTGGCTCCTCGTCCCTTGTGTCTGGGACACTCAGCGGGCTCCACTACTAGTACCTGTCACTGCCTGCGCTGGGTAACACTTGGTTCCTGGATCATCTGTCCTTAGGAAGCTGTTGGCATTTGCTGATCCCTGAAATAAATGGGCCATAATGACAATTTGGGGGGAAGTGGAAAGCCATCAACAAAATACAACTGAATAGGAGGAAGTACGACAACTGGATTGAATCACCACTGGATTGAATCTCTGCTGCTGCTTTGGCATTCCTGTGCTTGCATTTCTCCATCTGATTGTTGGGTGTAGTAGAATCTCAGCAAAGCATTACAAGGAACACTTAATTAACATTTACAGAGAGTTGATGTGCTAAACTCTCTTATGAAACCTCTTATTTTAAATTTACTGGCCTTAGATGCAATATTATTTTGGAGACAGCATACTGTATTCATTATATTTTTCAAGTGGTGCAAACAAGGCAGTAGATATACTCAAATTGCCACAAGCCAGATGGAGATCTTACCATATTACTTCCCACCGTTTGGAATAACTTCATGAAAGCCCCAAGTTATTTTGCTTATTACACAGCAGATGAGCAAACCTCCTGGGTGAATGCTGGGCTGTGCCATAGACAGTAGACACTTGTCTGCCCTCTACCTAAGGACATAAAGGGCAGCCTCCTGCCTGAGCATCCACTGCACAACTGCACAGTAGTGAGAAAGAGGTGCGCACCGACTGAAAGTGAAAGTTAGATCATAAAAGGTCACATTTTTTGAGCATAAGGGAACACTTTAGTCTAATTATCTTCTTGAGCACAAAATGAATAGGAAACATTTTAACAGAGTCAGTTTTTAAAAGAATTATTCTAGGTAAATTGATCTGCAGAGAATTGCTCCCAAAACTATAAATCATATTGATTTATTTGCTTTACAATTCCAAAGGGTGACCAATGAGTTATCATAAGGGTGCATGGAGCCCTCAGTCTCACTGACTAGGGATGTGGCTTATTCCTGCCTTTAGCATGGACTAACAAGATGCAGATTATCTCAGTCATAATCAGCAAGTGAACTACTGTGTCTCTTCTTGGCAAAAAAACCAACAACATGAGAATAGACTATTGGTGATTTCCTAGCACTATCAGACTGGATGTGAATTTCTTATATTTCAGTGTATTTACATGACAGTTAGGAAAGAGCATTTGTTCTTTCAACTTGGGGTGGATCTTTACAGTTTGCAATCATGTGCATTCAGTAAATGTAGTAAGGTGGTATATTAGAAGCATTTTTCCTTTCTTACTTTCCAGTCCTTCAGCATGTAACATTAGTTTGTTAAACAAACCTAGAAGTCCAATTAATGCTATTGGTGGGGAAAGCAATAAAAGCTCTTCTGCACCTATTCTCAGTTTAAAATATTTAAGTCAAATTTTGGAGCATTATTTAAATATTAATTATTTCAATTAGAACGTTTTGAGGCAGGTAGATTGGCCCATCTGAACAGAGCAATTAGTTTGGCAGAATTGACTCATGGTCATTCTACCTGACAGCGTTCCCTTTGGTGGGAATGTAACTCTTACTGTGAAAATGTTGTACTAAGCAAGCCTTAGTTCCGCTCGTAAATCATTTCGATGAAAGGTCTGAAAGCCTGTTTCTATGGTGTAGTTAAATTACATTGAAAGTACAGCTGAATTTGTCCCTAGTTTTTCCATCAAGTATAATGTGACTTGAAGTTAGCTTCTTCAACAGAAGTAGATTGAATTTAAGTACATGTTCTCCAAGTTTAAAATAAAACATTGAAATATTGTCTTTGATTATCAATTTTAGTGTGCATAATAATAAGTTCTGATTCCAAGCAGAGGCAGGCACATTAAGAAAGTTCCAGAGTGCTTCCGTTCAGATTACTAAAATCAAACTCCTCCTTGCAGTCAGAATCAGATGCAGAGTTGGAAGTGGCATGGCTTTTGGTTTATGAGTGAACAAAAGTCCAAAATATTTGGCAATTCTAGAGGAAGCATTAAGCAGAAGATTCTTAGCAGGCTGGTCAGCCTTTCTGTACCAGCGATGCTGCTGTCGCAGCTACAGCTGAGGGACTTGGATGCTTTTGCACCAGAAGCTAACCAGTGCCTAATCTGGGACCTGCTCAACATTCATTTTTTGGCTTACTGTAATATCATCTACCTGGAGGCAGATGAAACATTATATGGGTCAGAAGTAATTCTGGTGATGTCCCTGAATTACAATTTGCCTCATGTGTGCTGCTCTAATCGTACAGAAACAGCCAAAAATTTATGAGTAGGTTTGCCAGTCCATGGACTTCACCAGTCCTCCCCAAGGAGGAAGCTGATATCTACAAAATACTTCTTTTGAAACGTTAAAAAAGAAAAAAAAGTTAACAGCCTCTGAGAACACTGCAGAAATACCTTCCATTTTCAATCAAAGGGCAATCAGCCATGCGTCTTCCTTTTGGACCACAAACACATCCTATTTTTCAAAGGGAACATTCTTTTGTTAAAAAGTAATACAAATTTTCTTAATCTGACTTACAGTGCATGTATTGATTATAGTTGAAAACTGGCCATTTTCCAGCTCTGCTTTAGCACCAAAAAGCACACCGGTATACCTCCTCTCCCAGCGGATCAATGTCTAAACTCCTAGTGATTTTTTATTACTGGTAATTGAAATAACATTTCAAATCTTAAAAATATTTCTCTACCTATGTCCCAGGTCAGGTTTTCAGATTTCTGCTGCAGACCATAACTCCTGCCAGCAGGGCCATGGCCTTTTCCCACAGTCAGAAGAGGGTTCATAGCGGCATGTGCCTCAGTGAGTCAGCAGGAAGCGAGCGGTTCTTGCATACAGTGCTCCATCACCAGCTCATAAGGAAGCCCAACTCTGAAATTTTCTCTCCCATTGCTATTTAAAGAGCTTGTGGAGAAAAAGACCAAAATGTTCACCAAAATGTTCAATTTTAATACCTTTCCATGCAAATTAACTGTGATCACAGATGATACTGTTTTTATTCCTGTTCTCAGGGATGACTGCCTGCTGCAAGGAATGGCAGCACCCCACTCTGCAATAAATCGTATATTTTTAGTGAGTGTGCGATTTGTAACAGTTCATTGTCTTCAGAGTGGTAATCATTTTTCTGCTAAAGGAGGGAGGAAGCAGGAAGGATAGAGTAGAGAGATCTTTTGTTTCTACAGGAGAAATTCCAAGCAAAATAGTGGGATGTTTTAGAAAAAAGTAAAAAAATCTGGTGTTGTTTTTTTTTTCATTTCAAGCCAGTAATGGAAATTGATTAATGAAGCCCATCTGTAGGGGGTACCAGGGGCAAAATCTTCAGCTAACGAAAGCTTCCACTTTTAAAAACCAGAAAGGGGAAGGGGACATAAAACTGAAAAACAAACAGGAGCATTTGATCATTTAGTGGTGAAAAGATCAGGCACTCCTCAGTTGCAGAGTTATATTTTTGTGCATTGTGTCAATGATTGGAAACCATATGTTTAAGACCAGCTTCAATAGTATCAGTAGCTGCAGTCCTCCTCTCGGATTACTTTTTACTGCCTGCCTAATTTTGAGCTATAATAGCTAACTTGCACTTTGTTTATTGCTTACAAATGTTCTGAATTTTGATAAAGCAGGTTAAACAACACGTATTGGTTCATCATCAGTACTAAAGACCCAACTAGCAATTTGCTTAACACTGTGGCCTATGACTTTGCAAATAAACATTTCTTAGAAAAAAAAAAAAAAGAAAAATCTTACACTGGCTCACAGCACGGAATGCAAGATGTTAGCACTGGATCCTTCGTGCAGCTCTTGCGTCATCCCCAGAAGAATCCACCCTACTAGGTGCAGAACCTTTTGGCATCACCAATGCAACCAAGCAGAGCACCATTACCCCTCCTCACATAATGCTCCTGTTAAGCAGCCAGTCCCCAGTTAAGTGCTTTATCACACTGAGGTCAGTCCAGCTGTATTACAATTATGATTCAAGTCTTTCCAGAGTCAGACCCTTGGTACCTTGCAGGATTTGACACTAATACATGAAATAGCTCTTTAAAAGTAATTCTGTTTATCTGTGTAACAGAAGATTCAAAATAGTCTCCAGCTTGTGTTATTTACACTCTCGTTTATGTGAGGACAGGGTACCTCTCTGTTTTTAAAGCACTGCATAAATTAATGATGTTCTAACAATAACAGTGGCAGCAGTTCTGGGCCTTTACCAGAAAGGAAGCAACCATTAGCCCTGAGAATGAAAATTCCCTGCAGTCCACAAAATAATGTGTTAGGAAATGGGGTTGCCAACTTTTGCAGTTTTGTTGAAAGTCTTCTTAAGCATGAGGGTTTCTCTTCACAAAGCCTGAGCTCTGGCATCATGTTTTGATGCAAGATTCTCAGTTTGAGAAGACAAGTAAGTTACTCAGCACTGTGGTTGCAAAGATAAATTGAAAACATGAACCAATGGACTAGAGAACAATTAGCAAGAGCCCAGAATGCATTGCTTCTAAAATCTTGGTAAAAGAACTTTGTGGCACTCCAGGTCTGACTTGGGATGTTTCTATGCTTGAGGGTAACAATATTCAGTACCCTTTATGTCTTTTTGAGGGCTTCTCACCTAGGTTTGTGTGAGAGAGTGGCATGCGATCTCAACTGTCAGAGAGTCTGCTGTAGGCCAAAACACCGACCCGCTTCTGATTTGTGCTGATGTAACCACGTTCCTTTCTACTATGAGGTGGACAGCAAAAAGTGGAATTTCTTCCTCAAGGAACACACTTTGTATAGCACCAGCCCAGTGACTGGGAGCACTTCCATGTGGTGAATACCTGACCTTTCTCCAGTTTCCGTTCATTCGTTCATTATATGGCACATGGGAAGAAGCACAGGGAGGGCCCCAATCCATAATCCCATCCGCAGGGCAGAAACCAGCTTGTTTCCCTGCCTTTCTATATCACCTTTAAGATCTACAGGCATTTTGCTTGTTACTAGCAATGATGAGAATACTTAAAATTCCTAATTGAAAGTATATCCTTTATCTTCCTCTTCGCACCCTTTTCCCATTGCACCCTTATCTGCTTTTCTAAATATTGCATACAATGTTTTTGGTAAATAGAAAGGATTTTGGAGTAGACAAATAATGTTTGCCCACAGGCTCAGAAAAGGTGTTTCTGGCATCAATTCACAAGTTGCAAAAATTACTTACGCTGAAAGGGACAAGGAGTGTCTTTCTGTGTGCAGGGTGCTGTACAAACAATGAGGTCCTGGTCTCTGACTGCCTTTCTGTGGCATTACCACAAACAATACTAATTCTTAAATACCTGCCTGGCTTTAAGCACTTAAGTAAATAATTGTATTGATTGCTACAGGACTATTCACATGCATAAAACTAAGCATATATTTAAATATATTGTGAAATCAGGGGTTGAGTGAATTTTGCATGCAAGGCATTTTTAAATGATTAGTATATAGGAACTTACTTGTTAAGACCAGCTACAAAAGCAGCTAATGTGGCAATCAGTTTTCTGGGCAGGGCTCGGGGAAAAGGAAGAGATTTTTTTTCAAGACAGATCCTGAGAGACCCAAATGCTTACTTGTGCCTCAGAGACTCCTCACCAGCACCAAGATTACAAGAAAAAAGGAAGCAAGGAGGTCCCCCGAACCCATGATCCCTGAGAGTTTAATGTGAGAGCGGTGTAAGCTCAGTGCTGCAGATAACCCACGGGGAAATCACGGGGTTAGCACTGAGAACTGATGGGGAATAACAACTGAAAGAGCTTTGGTTTTCCTAGGCCAGCAGGAGGTAGCTCATGCTAGGAAGGTTGCCAGCTCTACGCTGATGCTGGGAGCTTTGTCTCCTTAGGACTGTAGGAACACACTTTGCAGTCGAACTGATCTGAGAGATTTTGATAGTAAAAACAGCTGTCTCGTTGCAATGATGTTTTTGTTCCATTGTCAAAATTTTGAGTTAAATCCATGAGTGGGCTGCAGCTTGTTCAAACCCTGAACTCAACACCCTTTGTGTTCCTTTGGCTTTTCCACCATGGTTCTGGGATCTCCCCTTCCTGAGGAAAGTGCTAGGTGTAATAAAAGCTGTCAGGGCAAGGACTGGAGGCTCTCGTCTGCTATTGAGTCAGAACAGGAGAGCTGCAGCCTACCCTGAACTGCTGGAAAGGGGGGAGGAAAGAGGAAGAGCAGGGCACAGAAGAAAACACCCCGATGCCACTGTGGCCGGGCTGCTTCCCCAGCAAGCAGGTACACTGGTGGGCAGGGGTGGATGTGTGCTACCTGTGTGCTGGGACGAGGCAAAGCACAAAGACACCCTTTGTGCTCTTTGGCTTTTCCGCCTCCATATGGCCACGGATGCAGCCTGATTCCCGCGGGGATGTCGGAGGCAGAAGCAGGATGGTGTGGGGTGGGAGGTTCAGCCCTAGGGACCAGGAGCTGTGCGATGCCCGTGTCGGTGGGAGCAGAGGGATGCCTTGTGTGAGTGTGCAGCTCTGCGAGTCTTGTAGTGTGGGAGAGTGTGTAAAAGAAATAAACTTCCCCCAAATATTCTTTTAAAATTGACATTTAAAAATTGACACAGGAGACAAGGTTGTGTTCAAACGCCCACGTTTTAGCCAAGAATCCCTCTTAAAAACATACAACTAAATGTAGGTTGAGAGCATCAATCCAGATAAAGCTGAAAGCAGAAAGCACGTTGAGGGAGTACCTGCTACCAAGTGAAAGCACGGCCCGGCAAGTTAGAAAGCGCGGGGGAGCGCTGAGCACAGCAGGCAGAGCAGCAGGCTCGACCAGGGGGACACGTTGGTGACCGCAGCGAGAGGCTGCCCCGCGCTCCGGCCGGGCCCCGCGGCGTGCGGAGCCGCTGGAAGCTCCTCCTCCGCCGGGCCGGGCTGCAGCGAGCGGCGGGACAGCTCCGAGGGCGCACGCTGCGAGGCGGCGCGGCCCCACGCGTGCGGTAGGTGCGGGGCGGGACGGCCGCCTGCGGGGCTGTGTGCGGATGTGCGGGGCTGTGCGGGGCCGGCGGCGCGGTGCGGGGCTGCCCTGGGGCGGACTCGCTCCGGGGAAGCAACAGGTCGGGCTCGCTGGGGACGGACCCTCGCGAGGTCACGCACCGCGGGGAAGCGCGGCGGGGAGGGGTGGGCGCAGCGCGGGGTGCGGAGCCGCCGCCCCGCTCCGCTCCTATCCGCGGGCATGCGCGCCTGCGTCGCACATGCTCACTGCGCCCGCGGCGGGCGCGCACACTCCGCAGCGCTGCGGCTCCGGTGAGTACGGGCGGGGGAACGACAGTCCGCTGCCCTCCCCGCACCCGCGGAGGGGTTGGAGGCGGCGGGGTCCCGTGCGCGGCTGCCCGCGGCGATCCCGCGTCCCCGGCCGGCGCGGAGCGGGACCCGGAGCAGAGCGCAGCGCTTGTCTCGGCCCCTCCGCTTCCCGCGGACGCGCTGCGGGGCGAAACGCGGCAGAGCCTCGGGGTCCTACGGGCGCGGCTGCGGCGGGGTTAATTGGTGCGGTTATTTGATGCGCTGCGTACCGTCCTGCTTACCTTAAACCAGTTTCGGTTAGCTATTCTATTGCAAACTGAAATGTGCGTTAAAATAAAGTTAGTTATGCTCCTTTTTGCAATTGCTCCTGTGAGGAAAATTTCTCGGGTGATTGATGCGCTTGAAGTGCACTTTTTGGAGCGTTAAGTTATGCCCGAGCGCAGTGAACAGCCTCTAACGGAAATTAGCGATGGTACACGACTCCTGTTTTCAGACGTTTCGAATGGTGCTAAGTTCTGCAGGGTGAAATTTTGGTTGTTAAATGCGTATGGTTAACCAATAAACATTTAATCAAATTTATTAACGGGAATTTTGTTCAGCACGGTATCAAATTCACACATCCCTTGACTTTGTTCGGGCAATAGCAGGAATATCACATTGTTTAATCCTTCTTGTGGACTTTGGGATTTGCTGAGAGCCTCCTCCCTCTGCGCTGCTCTCTCCAGGAGGTTTTCCCCGGAAACTTTGGGGAAGCACAACAAAATGCTTTCTGCCCACTCTGCGCGTGTTAGGGGGATCTGGTCACTAAAGGCTGGGATGTATCTAAACTACAGCTTCTGTGTATAAGCTGATGTTTTGTAGCTCCTTCCATGCGTCCCTCATTGCATTGTGGTTTGTGTTACGTGTTGCTACATACGAGATAATTTTTCTCCTTGCCCGTTTTGCTTTGAATAAACCGTTTCTTCTCTTGTACAAACCTGAATTCTTAATTCTGCCCTGAAATTTAAGGCTCAAATATTATGGTCTCAAATATTACATACGTAAATAGGAAAGGCTTACCGTACAAATACCCTGAAAACACTTAGCGCTTGCAGCTTTGGAAACGCTCCAAAACCTTTTAAAAATAGATGTTAAAAATTCACTGCTGCTACAGCAAATAACTTGATTTAATTACTCTAATTTGCATCTTAAAAAAAGAAAAAAACTTCCTGTGTGATGCAAAATTAAATTAAGTTTTGGAGTCAAATCGTCCAGCCAGTTCTCATGTCTCTGTCTCTTCTATGTCCCCAACCAGCAGGTCAAAACGTTTGGCCTAATAACAAGTGTGTACTCCTTTGGTTTGAGGCCGTCGTTCTATTTTGCTTTGCTTTGTTCAGCCCGCTCCCCTCAGCTCATTTTTTGTACAGCACCACGTACGGACTCGATTCCCACGCCTCGCTAATGCTATCACCAGCATTTGGCTGAAAGGTTTGAAATGGGCTCCTGTTTCAAATGTCTCACAACCTTGGCAGTATTAAATTTCATTAGAAAAGCTTCATTAGGGAGAAATAAATATATTGTTGGTAATTCCCCCTTCATCAGTAAGTCCCGCATTCAGTGTTCTATGTACAGACGCACCTTGATTGTACAGAGGGATTTGACTCACGTATTCATACGAAGATCACGATCTCAGAATACCATTTCGAGAATCCTGCGTGTTCCTCTGCTGTTGTCCTTCCATAGATGGCCAATGGGATGGATTTTTTCTGAAAATGAAAATAGTTTGTGAATCCTGCAGATGTTAGTGGTATGTTAAAGCTCAAGCCAGTAAGGTGCCCCGCTGAAGTCACTGTGGTTGCATTTGTATGTCGGTGTGTGTAGGTACACGCTGCTGAGAAGGAAAACAATTAAAGAAGCCAGTAATTTTCTGCTGTCTTCCCAACAGTTATTTATGATGTGTAGTAGTAAAGCAGCTATTCTGAATTCAGCTATAATTCTCGTCAGTAAGATTTGTTTCTTCTGTGCCAAATTTTGCAGAAACCAGATGGCTTTAAGGTGTCTTCAGCTGGAAAGCAAGCAAGAACAGTGCTGAAGACTAATTATTCCTTGCAGTAAATTTCTTCTGCAATAAATTCACAGGTTGTTAGACTTAATCTGTGGAAATGATTGTTAAGATTACTTGTGCAGTGAAAAATGCTTTTAAAATTTTGTTCCTAAAAAAAAAGTTCCTAGAATGCCAGGAAAGTGTTTCTGAGTTAACTTTGCCTCGTTGTAGTAACTTTTATTAGGGATGAACTCTTATGTTGCAAAGTCAAATCCTTTTCATAAACCATGGAACTCTGCAGTTTTAACGTGATGAATTTTAATATATCCCTTAAGTTGAGGGCTCATTTTTTAGATTAAGTGGGAAAACTTGTACGACCCTTTCTGATGGATAGTTACTGTATGCACGTGTATTATTCACAGCAGCAGCAATATTGCTGTACTAACAATCGAGTTCTTGTCATTACATTTCACATTGTACTACACAGGACAGAAAATAGTTACACCAAAGAGGAAAAGGCAGAAGTGAGCAAAACTTTCCTTCACTTTTCTAATGAAAAGCCAGAAAGACCATCTTGACTGGGGCTTTTTTAAGAGGTCTCATCAAAAAAACAATTGTTCATGGCAGCCCAATTCTTAAAACAATTCTTCATCCTTATTTGCAGATCTTAACTCAAGTAAGGATGTTTAACAAACACCCTGCTTTAATCAGGTGAGGATAAGCCCCTCAATTAGGACGCAAATAGTTGCGCACCGTGGTTGTGTCGTTTGGGGCCTGGAGGTGTTGCCATTTGCTGGTAGATTTGGTGCTGCCAAAGTGTTGAATCAGGAGAGATGAGAAAATAGGAATAAGGATGTAGGACTGTGCAGTCATCTTGCAAAATATTTTTGATCACAGTGTACGAAACTAGACCCAGTTTCCTTCTTTGGCAAGAAGTTGATTTACTGCTGAAAATAGTGGGAGAGGAAAATTGGATCCAAAACTGTGACCGTCACCACATCGACAGTTCCAGTGAATGTGTCACAGAATGAATATTTAATTTAAAGTAATTAAACTTATTTTCAGCCACTCTTCCTGATAGGACTTTAATTGTATTTAAATTACTTCAAAAGTATCTAAAACGAGAAGAAAAAGATTACATGGGCATAATCCTTCCCATTTAAAATTGTTTGTCTGCAGCTGCTTAAGTCCTAGCATTAGAAGTCACCTATAAACATGTTTATTTAGCATCAGTGTTATCTGTTAGATTGTACATGGTTCATTAACATGGAGAGAATACTTTTTGTTTAATAGAGTGTGGGAGCTGCCAGAGGTCAGAAGAGGTTGTTTGCCTGAAGTCGAGATGGCATCTTGGCTTTGCTCTCATTCTGTTTGTCACCTCTCCTGTCTCTGGGAAATGCTTCACTAGGGCAGTTGTGGTGAGGCGTTTTCCCTCGCGTTTAAGTGCAGAGGCTCCATAGAAAGGCAGAAGTATGCTGCAAGGTGGTGGTAAGGCTCATGGGGAATTTTAAGGAAGGTTTGTTGTAATTTGTGGAGGATTGGTTTAGATGGAGTCGGATTAAGAAAGACACTAGAAAGAGAGGAGCAATAAGGGAGAGGGGAGCCTGGAAAGCTGTTGTAGGGGCAACAAGCAGCATTGCCGTGAGTTGTATTTTACAGAAACAGGGAGATGGGGGTTTGGTGTCTTAAAAAATTCAGAATGTTTTGTGTGCTGTTGAATTACACTTTGTCACTGTTGTGGTTGGGTCACAGCCGGACTGGAGATGGTGGAGATGCTGAGCTGAGAACCAGCTGGCAAGCTGGTGCCTCCGGCTGCAGGGACGGAGCGGGACTGGGCCCTTTCTGTCTCCTCTGAAACTTGCTGGGTGCTGTCCGCTCCTGCTTCTCTTAACAGCGTGCTTGGAAATACAGTACTGGAGACACTGGAAATACCTTGTATAGAAACAGCCACGGCTTCGTGTTTGAAAAGGTCATTTCGATTGTTTTAATACTCCTTATGGATAGATGCTAGCAGCCATGCACTGCACGCAGTATTCTGAGGGAGAGATGCACACGTACATTTTTCACTGGAGCTTTTTGAAAATGTTGCTGAGTATTTCTGACAGGCTGGTGAATTTCTCCACCTAAAATGGAATGGGGATTGCTTGGGATTTTTTTTTGCTTTGGAGGGAAAAATGGTACATTTAATTTCAGCTAGAAAAACAGAAAATTGAATTCTATGATTTTTATCAGACAAGGACCCTTGGTAGATCATAACCAAAAGGCATCAAATAGGATGAACATTATAGTATAGATCAAAGTGGCTGTAGAAGATGCAATATGAATGAAGCTTACTGCAAATGTGCAGTTTTTTCAAAAGCAGAACAGTAAAAATAGGTTAAAAAAATAAACTGAACTTCAGTGTTGATTACAAGTTGTAACTGAAATACATCGAGGGTCTGGATATTGTTGTTTTTGTTTTTGTTTAAAGCCAGCCAAAACATCTATTTCTAAAGAATAGTAGGTTCTCTCAAATGGCTAGAGAGAAAACACAAATAACTGCTATGTTGGGGGGGGGAATGTCTGGTGTAGAGTTTTTTCTTGAATTATTTTCAACAAGTACTTACTCTGTTCTGTATTTTTAAGAAATTATGTGGACAGCAATTTTGTTTCTTTACCAAGGCAGTGAAAACACCAAGAATCCTTTTTATAATTTGGAAAGAATGTCAAAAGAATGAAGTAGTTAAACCTAAGTGTATTAGATCATACGCTCTAAATGCATAAATAAGCATAACTGCAATCACAGAAACCAATGTTAAAACCACCAGGAAAACTCACCCACAAACCCTAATGACTTAAAGGGAATGACCTCAGCCATTGTGAAATTTGTGCCTATTTGTTGACTGACATTTTTTGTAGAAGCAGATTGCGTGTTTCACCGGGGTGTGGGATTTTGTTGTTTGAAAGACTGCTGTTGTGTTGTTTTTTCTGTTGCTGCCAGGTTTGAATAGAAAGAGTGAAAACGGGATTGAGGCAGGGAGAGCCTGCGTGTGCCTTGGGCCTCAGTGATTTGGAAAGCAGGTGAAGGGTTGTTACTGATGGACAGAGACTGGTAGGAATTTATAGAAGTTTGTTTTTCAGATGTTAGAAACTTCCTTGATGATAGTCCATTTCTTACTTATTCCCAACTGGTTTTCTCTTAAGGAAATGAAAGTTTAAGGTATTTGATTACAAACCTAAGATTTCTTCATGTCCGTGTCTTTGCGTGAGTGCTGCATGAAATACCGCTGTCATTCATCTCCTCTCTGCTTTTTTGAGAGGAAATTGATGCGTAGTAGAACCTCAACTTGCCACTGCTGTGACATGAGCTAATAATTCAGCAAAACTGAAGCCTTCCATTATTCCAACAGCAAAAAAATTCTATGGGGTTGTTTTTAAATTAACCAGCACTATGGACTGCAAGCCTGGTCAGAGCCGAGTCACCCTGCAGACTTGGCTCCTCTCTGCTGGCTCCTCGTGGCAGTGGGCTCCTACTTTTCTGGGCTGCAGTAATTAAAGAAGGCCCAAATTTAATTGTCCCTTCTTATCTGCAGAGGCAGTTTTAAGAAAAGTGGTATTTTTATACTCTGATGCCTAACTCCAGACGTTTGGTCTTATGGTGCAGAAATCCTCATTTGCCATCCTTGCTTTTCAGAAGGAAAACCGCCCAGCTAAACAAATAAATAAAAATCCTAAATAAAAAGAACAGTCTGGGACTAGTCAGCCCAGATAGTAATTAGTTAACCCACAGAGAACTAATGCCTCACTCTGTGCTGAAGAGAGCGACTTCACAGATCAATTCGACCGGAGTAGGAAAGAGTTGTATTTCTAAACAAAGGCAAGAGGACGTGGGGAAAATTTCTTAAACTCAGCAAATGCCTTAAAAAGTGGAAATGCCTCTAGGATTACTCAAGCATCCACAAGAAACAGTGAGGGGAAAGTGAAGCAAGGCATCTGAAATTTCTTGTTTTTTGAATAGGTTGAGTAAGCAAAGTGTTCTCAGGGCCCCTGTTATTTACAACTTGGTCCGTGCACCATGCAGAGATCCTCATCAGATGTCTTAAAGGCAAGTTTTGCATCTATTGCAAGTTGTATCTTTTGATGAAATGCTTGACTCAGTTTTTGCCGTTTAATTGTCCTACAGCTGCTTTGAAATCACTTTGATCAGTTTTGAATATAGATCTGTATCACCAGTTTTGATTCCCCTTGCAGCTGTGCTTCTGTACTGGACTACCATCATTAGAGTGTAACTGTAACTCTCTAACCATTATTTAAGATTTTCATTGAAGTCCAAACGTACTTACAAAGTGCTTCACTTCCAGTAAATATCGACAGCGTTAACTTCAGCTGAAGTACTGCTATGCAAATGCATGTTTCTTTCAATTTTTGTGGCTGAAACAACTCAATTATTTTATTTTTTTTTAGAATTGAGCAGTAGTTTTGATTTGAAAAGAGATGTTCATCCATCCTTTATCAAACTAAAAAGAACAATTTTTTAATGAAGTGTAATGCTTTTGTCAGTGAAGCATTTGAACATTTTATTGGCTGTGTCCAAATTTTACTTTTTAAAAAATATATACTATTTGGTTTTATAAAACTTTTTTTTTTAATTTAACTCTTTTGTTAAGTGCCATATTGATATTCCACCTCTCCACTGAGATACAGAATTAGGAGTAAGTCAGCTTTAATGCTTGTAGCAAAATAAATCATCTCTTTTACTGCGCTTAACTGTGGGCAAATATATGCTAGATCTGGTCCTGCTCTCCCTAGTTTTCAGTCATCTCATTTAAATAAGGAATGTCCCCTACTGAGAGGGAACAGTTTTAAATCTTCTGTATCTGTTGCATAAGTGTATTCTTTAAAAAAGTTTCCAATTGTAAAGGCTGTCAGAGCAAGTCAGACTGACTTCTCTAGCGTCCGAGCCTTGCAAAACAGGAGCAGGAATTGCCATGTCTCTGTGCTATCTGCACTCACAGGCCTTATTTGCAGCTTGGCAAAGGTCTTCTGCAGCAGTTAGCAAAAGGAAAGAAATCCAGATCCAGTGGAAGCCGGTACAGCTCCCCAGGCAGGAGGTGCTGCAGCCCTCGCTGTAACAGCAGATAGAACCTCCTGCACAGAGAGACCTTTGCAGTGATTTGACTCCGTCCAGCATCTTCTATGACCCAGTGCTCTCGGGTATGTTGGTGGAGTTATCTCCTTAGCAGCAAAATAATACAGGCACCAGTTATTTACTGTTATAAAATAACAGTATATAAAATAGCAAGATCCTAATTCTGTTTAATGTTTACAGACTGTTGTGTAAATGTCTACTTTAGAGGAATCTTGTTTTTAATAAAATTCAGTGCTCTTCGAATAAAAATCAAACTTAGGTTTCTGACTTAAAACATCTTTCAGCAGTGCTGCAAATATGTGTACAAGGCAATGTAAGGCTCTTCTGTTTAAAAGCTTTGACAGACCTTTGCTGTCTCTCCTTAAAATGATTTTGCCCTCTTCAGTACTGCTGCACCTGGAAATTTTAGGTGGTAATTTGAAAGAATGCATATTTACCCTTAACTTATGATTTAATTTTGTTTGTTTGGCAACCATCCCTCCTGTTTGCTGCAACTGATTAAGATAATTTGAGAAAGCGAAATGACTGGGATGGGAGACTAGGGAAGCAAACTGAGTCTTCTATAAAATATTTGAGATCTTGTAAAACTTATGGGCTAGATTAGTTTTGAGACAGCACTTATGCCCCCCTGCAAGGTTGGCAGTAAGGGGTGGAGATGATGCTTGGTTTAGAATAGAAAGTAATAAAGGATGCTCCTGCTGGAAGTAGGATGCATTGATGTTAGAATTGGGTGTTTTCCTTTCTACATACTAGTGCTGCTTCTTCCCCCCATCCCTGCTGCCACAAATCAGGATTATTCAATCACAGCAGCAGTTTATCTGTTTGCGGAGTGGGGTGGTTGCTTAACAGTGCACAGCAGCATTGTGCCCTGGTTTAGGACAGGAAGTGGAAAACGAATATTATTTTGAACTTGAACTCTGTGAGCAGGCAGAAAGTAATTATCAGAGCTGGAACTCCCGCGGGAGAAGCGGGGGAGTGATGCACCGCACTTGTAAGAAGCGCTGTGGGATCTTAAATATCTCGTCGTCTTTAATGCTTTGGTTTTATATTTCTGCTTTTTAATTGATCTTCCACTCCTCATTTTTTTCTTTGGCAAATGGAGGAAGAGACAATTGCGTGTAGACTTGGTGTTCTGTATTTATTAATAGATGCTCCTCCCTGTCTCTTGCTGGTGGGGCAGGGCTGATTTTACATCTTGGCCTTGGTGTTGCTTTCAGTTGTAAAAGGAACTCTTTCACTACCTGGGTTATTTAATAGGCTACCTATGATTAAGAGCATATAATTGTGAAGCCATTGAATTAGAAATTCTAAGTAAGCCATTCATGTATAGTATTATTTATAAACCATAGAAGTTTATCTGTGTTGTAAAACAGAAAACTAGACTAAGTGTGAGTTTGCAGTTATGAAGTTAATGTTTTGAGTACCACCTTTTTAATAAGCACATCGCTATTAAAATACTACTGCGAGCTCTTTGTAGAAAAAAAATAAAGAAAAGGCAAATTTCTGTCTTCACTAGTTTTTCATTATTTATTGCTGTATTGCTGTGACTTCAGCAAACTATGAATTAAGATTATTTTTTTGCTGCTTCTTTACAAGTTCCTCAACAAAGAACAGTCAGCACAACATTTCTCATTTCCTTACAGACTGTACAGTACCTTCTGTAGACATTGAAAGTATTGTTTTGTATTGAGTTAGATAATTAAACAACAAAGGGAAAAGATTTTTGCTAGCTTTTTAAGGTGATGCTTCTAATTATCAAATAGGATATTTTGTTCTTGGTAAGGAGCTTCATCTTTAAAAGATAATACTCATTTTTAATATAAATATAGGAAATAAAATATTTTCCTTATGATACTTCATCATGATGTCTCCTTGATGAAGTTCGCAGCACTTTTACTTCTGTATTAACAGTTTGGGGATTTTTATTTTTGAGTTTTAAGGCTAGCAAAATTAAATCACTTAAAAAAAAATGGGGGATGATTTATTGTAGCACAGTAGGAGAAATTCATCTTGAGATTTTAATATCTTCCACCTGGTATAGAAATAAAAAGAAAGTAGTCTTTAGCTGGTGACTAATTTGTCACTAATACTCAGGGGTTCCTTCATTACAATGCAAAGATGTCAGTTTTGAGAGAAACATACGGTAAAAGAGCCGAGTGCAACTTCCTGTAGCAGACTCTTAGAAAAAGGAGAAAAATAAAGGTCTGGAAAGCAGCCGAAGCTGTGTGAAGGAAGGCTCTAAAGCTATCAATCAGAGCAAAACGATTGGAGAAGGATTTTACCTGCAGGCTTCAGAGGTATTCATTAGGACATGTTCAAGGAGGAAAGTCACTGGATATGGCTCCAGAGGAGGAGCCCTGGCAAGCAGTAATACCCTGACTGACGCTCAGTTCTCCTCCGAAGTGCACATACTGCGTTCTGGTAACTGTCTGAGGAGGAACTGTATTGTGGTGGTGTTTGGTTTGTTTTTTTAAAGACACTGCTTACTGATGTCTTTTATACTTTGTCACAGTGTTCAATGACTTGCACCCAAGACTTAGCACAGTTTAAAAGAATATTGCTAGAGAATATCTGCATCTACTGACAGCTCAAACCCAACGACTAAGCATCTCTGTTACATCAGTCTCAACAAGTCCCTTTCGCCAGCAGAGAACCATTCTGGTGTCCAGTAACTTGCATGTCTGGTGTCATCCCTCTGCTTCAGTAACAAATCTTTGGTTTAGTTCCCATCCTTCCAGAACTGTGGTTTCATGACGGCGTAAGTGTAAGGAGTTGGGAGTGTGAGCAGCCACAGTACTGGGAGAGAATGGATCTCAATCCCTCAAGAAACCACTGTGCTCATGACGTATTTAAACAGACACAATAAAACAAGAATGAGAAAGCTGGATAGAAGACATCTACTTACAACCAGCTTTAGAAACAGGACATAGGCAATTGGCTGTGGCAGCAGAGCATGGAGCTGTGCCAGCGAGCTCTGCTGTGCGTGCTTTACCTGTGCAAGAGTTGCAGTAACGGGTCTGGTTTCCACTACGGGACTGGATGCTTTCAGATGCAGCAGCAGCTCTGCTTCTCTAGGGGTTTCTGTTTTATTCTTCCCCTGCTTTTTAATCCAAACGAACAGCTCAGTCAGGGAGCCATGGGCTGGCTCTGTGCTTGGCAATTGTCTATGACAGAAACAGCAATTCAGTGTCAGGACTGCAGTGATGTTAGGGATAGGAAGCAGTGGTGAATACTGCGCCAGGAGGCATATGTGTAGGAAGCAACATGCATGACCACTTTGTGGTAACAGTGTAAAAGCAGCAGGGGAAGCCCTGCTGTCCTGCAGCCCCCAGGCCGTGTTCACACAGTTCTCTGTTTCTTGCTGGTGAGTGAGCTTTAATGGTAGCTGTTCTGCAACTGTTTGGAGAAACGGATCTTATATTTTGTCAGAAGCAGATTATTGGAAAGAAATGATTGATTTTGCTATGTTTCTTCCAGTTTTAATATATTCTTCAGTCAGATCACGAGGAAGTAAGGAACGGATGAATAAGAAACGTTTCTGTACGCACGGTGGGCACTGGCCCGGTCCATGGGCGGTGATTCCTGTCAGGAGTGCCGCGCCGTTCCTCCTCCCGCGCTCACCACAGCGCTGCTTCCCGCCCTTTTTCTCCCGTCCTGCGGGGGTTGTTGCTGGTTTGAGGTGGTGACAGGGAGAGAAAGGGAAGGCTGACAAAGTAGGCTGCTCTGCTTCTCCTGTGTTCCACCTGAGGTAAGAGGCGATGGAACCTAAAATTAGGTCCCACCTTCTCAGAAGTCTCTGAGCTAATGCCAAGCATCTTGTGGGTACTAGTGATCCTGCACAGAAAATTGGACTTGTGCTTTCCTGATCTGTGGGGACTGGATCTTGTAAGTGACTGTTTCAAGTAGGGGTGCTTTTTTTCCAGGTGAAGGATATTTGGGGGAAAGCTTTTTTTTTTTTTTTTTTTTTTTTTTAGGGGGCTTTTTTTTTTTTTTTCCATGTTCTGTTAATATATCAAAAGGGAAGAAGCAGGTGGGATGGACTTGCCATCAAACAGTGACCATTCTCTTGTTCTGATCACATGCCCAAGGCCTTAAATAACATCAGTATTTTCTCTAGATGTTGGGCTTCAGGGCTTTTCAAGCTGTTACCTGAAGCTTGCATGGCATTTTTCTACCTGGTTTACATCACAAACAAGGTAAGATTTGCTCTCAGTTCCCCATGAGCCACTTGGCTTCCTGTTGGTGATGGCAGCTCTATGCCCAAGAGGAGCCTGGAGCAGGCAAACTGGATGAGAATGGCAAGGATCCTGCTCTTTGCAAGGGAAGACGTTTTACTTTGAGAGGGATCTTGCTGAAAGCTTAACCTGTAGCATGTGTAGATGACCAAGTGTGGTTAGTGTGTCAGCTGGTATTAACAGACTCAGTTGCTGTGTTGGCAAACTAACATTTTTGGAGGCTTCTCTCTTTTTCTCAAGAAACAGCCTTACATTTATGCTTTCATCCTGGGAAGTAAGTTAGAAAAGTTGTTTGAATGGCAGTGGGTTCAGAAGAGAGCTTTAAGTAATCATTCTTGCACTTATTCTGGCAAGCCAAACTCTTGCCCAAAATGTTGTCTGCCATTCCACAGACTGTCTGGTTGTCTTTTGTTAATTGTGCAGTGGTCCTTTAATTCCACGGTAAACAAAACCTGCCAGGCCTGCGTTATCCTTCTTGCAGCCAATTCTCTTTTGCTCAACACCTCAAGCAGAACTTGGTTTGAAATCCAATCTAGCGAGGTGCTGCCTCCCGCAGCAGACATGCTATTAAGGGCCACAGATGTCTCCTTAATGAAAGGGTTTTGTTATGCCAACACGATGCTCTCTGTCCTTCCTCAAATGGATGCTTTCTGTATTGGTGCAAATACCATTACCAGAAGAAACAGTATGGAACTTGCAATCTTGTGGTCACTGGAACAAAAACATCTGAGATTTTTCTTGGCATATACTCCTAAAGGTTAATGCATACTGGGCTTTTTTCAGAGTTACTGAAAATCAGGCCTTAAGTTGTATCATATTTTTTTTATGTAGTGTCTCAAATGGTTTATACATGCTAATGACCTCTGGAAGTACAGCTTGTATTATAATCCACAAATCAAATATTAGTAAAGAAGAAATAGCAGGGATGTGACTTATGGAGGCATTTTTCAGATGGTCCCTGACAGTGATCGGTGAAGTGCTTAGAGGTTGGATTACTGCATATGAAAAAGGGAAGCCAAAATCTGACTGCTTTAACTTGCAAGTTGACTGAATATAGGTAAGCTTTGCACTGAGATCTTAGCCTAAAAGTTACTCAGCTATTCCTGACACTGTAAATTTGAAGATTTCCAGGCTCATTTAAGTGCTGTCAACCAAGCCTTGTGATCAGTCCTAAGCATTTTTCATTCAGTTAGGAAGGCCTGAAATCATGAGACCTTGGAAAAGAAGCTGTATTATTGTGACACAAGTTTAAAAGAAACATTTCTCCCAGATTGTAAATGTCCAGAACATGCTGCTCAAATTTGTTCTGTTCAGTGTTAACGTATAATGGTGAAGATAAGTGGCTGTAAAGTCAGTTTTCATGTTTAATTAGTAGTGCCTGTGATTCATGTATTTTTTTATTCTCATTCCAATTTCATGCCAGCCTTGTGTTTTTATATTGAAATGAGTTTGTATTTCAAGGTAATACTTGTAGAATGATGGCTTTCAGCTTTCATGGACATACTAAGTATATTTTTGATCTGAGGATTTTGGCTCTACAGAGATTGACAAGTAAGTTTTTTTTTGGATTCAGAAGAGATGTGATCAAGTTGTCTTTGACAACGCATGTAATCTCAGAAGAGGAAAACCCTATTCTTATCCATTAAAAGCTCTACAGTTAAAGAATTGTGTGGTGAAAAACCTGCCAACATTACTTCTTTAAAATAAAGATGACAATGTCCACTTGCCTGATGAGGAAGTCTTTTTCTCCACCCTTCTAGGTAGTTGCTGAGCTGATGGAAGTCTAGCTGTTGGCAGCATCTAAGATGAGATGCTTACAGGTACCCTGTAGCCAGCCTGATACTAAACACCTGCGAGCAATCCCCACTAATTCCTAAACACGGTCTCATTTTCTTGATATCTAGTGGAGCTTTTCGGCTCTCTCTAAGTGCAGTAGTTGACTGCTAGGGTAAATGCATGACCTGAAGTAAACCCGCAAAGTAGTTGTATACCCCTGCAGAAAGGACAGTGCATACAAATACCCAACGTAGAAGTCAAGAATTGCTGACTCAAAGTCTGCGTGTTTCCAGGGAAATGAAAGTAGCTATCACCTACGTAGAGAAGTGGTTTGGTTACACTGTCTTACTTGGCATTAGAATGGTCACCTTGTGAGCAGTGAGGCTGTCCCTATTAGCAGCTGTGTTGGTAGACTGCAGGTATGGTGTCAAGACTGGATTAAGTTGAGAGCTGCATTGACATCAAAAGGAGTGACCTTCTCAGCCTTGCTATGTGTTCATTTCTCCTTCCCTGTGCTGGTGTACCGATCATGCTGTGAGTCAGATCAGCTCACTGATCTAGCTGAAAAGAAAGCCAGGAAAAAAGCCAGCTGCTCTTCTGGCTGACAACGGACTCATGCAGCTGCAGAAGTCTGCAGGAGCCTGTGTCTGAAGAAGGGAGAAAGTAGGGTTGTATCTTTGGTCAGAAGCGAGATCTTTGATTTTTACAGTCATTTGAAGCTGGTCAAATGCTGAGATGGATGGTGGTGCAGTTTTGCTGTTCCCCTTGATAACTGAACTTCAAGGCGACAGATTGGGAAATAAATGAATTTACAAAGTATAGTCAGCTTAACTGATGAGGATCAATCAGCTTGATGCTTTAATATATATATAAATATAGATAATGATGTAATAATATGTTACTATATAAAATTACATCACTTACCTGGCTTGGATTTCCGATGTGTGAAGTCCTGTCCTGTTCCTTCTCCTGGTTCCCGAGGACACCTTTGGGCAGGTGTTTTTGAAATGTGCATCTTGGCATATCCCAGAGGAGATTCTGAGCAAGATGTGAAGGTTACCACTGCCTTCTTTGAAGAGAAGCTGGAGGAAGGTCATGTTTACATGTTGAAATTATAAAAGCACTTGCTGCAGTGGGAAGGAGACAGGTATGATTCCCTCCAGGCACAGGCTGAGAGAGAAATCTTCAGTGGATAATAGTAAATTGAAAGATCCTCATTTCATACCTGTTCGGGATCTTATCAGAAGTGCCTTCCTCAAAGCCCCACACATCTTAGAAGAACAGCAGTGAGAATTAGGAGTCCTTAATTCCTGTGTTTCTGAAATCATTGGTGCATTGGATGCTTAAAGACCTCACTGAAATGAACTATAGCAATCCCATTTTTGGTTGCAATTTATACAACTTGGAAATTATATTTTAAATTAGGATTAATTTTCCCACCAAGTGAGGTTGACTGACTAGCTATTTTAATTACTGAATGTAGGTTACATATCTACAAGAAAAACTTCTCTCTGACAAAAGCATATTATGTCTTGGCTCTTAATAATAACCAGCTCAACTTTAATTTCACAGCTTGCTGCCAACAGCTGCCTTACTAAGGCATAGTACTCATAATAAATGAAATTTCATGAAAAAAAGAAAAAGGAAAACTCAGTTCCAGCTGGATTGAAAATGCAGTTGGAGCACTTCTGTCCTGCGTATAAAGCTGCCATCCGCATAAACATTCCAAATTACTTTTTCATTTTTAATAATGAGGATCAGACCTTTTCTTATTATTGAGGCAAATGTAAGATATTAGAAGCATACAATTTCATTCAGAATCCATTAGTTATTGAATCCTGTCCAAAGTTAAGTATTTGAAGTGTTTTGGGAGAAACTCACCTTTTAGTTTCAAGATTTTGACAACCTACTTGGATGAAAACCCTGAAATGAGCAGACCACTCTAGTCCTGCTTGGTAGCTCTTGGATGCATTAATTACATCATTTTCTCTTGGAGCTGCTGCTCATGTATTGTTGAAAGCCCTGCAGCTGATGAGTGCTTGCCCAAACTACCAACATGAATCTCAGTTAAATTATCTCACAGCCTCTCTGCACATGGATAAGATTAATTCTCATAGCCACAAACAGAATGAACACTTTGTACTTACAATCATAATGTAAGTTCATGCTGAAATACAGTGCCAGTAACCAATTCCTTACCAATAAATTCACAGTTCTAATAACCGTGTTTTTACAGCATCTTGATCCCAAAGGATCAAAGAAGCATTGATTTGTTTAGCTTTAGGTCCCATCCCTTGTTGTTATCCCTCTCCTTTTGCTCCACATGAGCTCAAAAAAGCCATATATGAGATGAAACCCAACCATTGTCATATAGTCCATAGCAGGGAAGGGCACTCTGCAAAACCACAGAAAGGAATGTTTTAGCCAGTAGAGATGACAGGAAGTGTTGTGGGCAGACAGAGCACAAACATTAGAGCCTGCTTTGGCCGGGAGTCGATATCAACCTGTTTAAACTGCTGTAAAGTTCTTAAGTGATGGTAAAGGCACTGAAAGTTAAAAAGTTCAAGGTGCTAAACAGTTACACTGTACCTGCAGCAGTAGCTGTTTGCTACTGTATGGCAAAGTTCGTTGAAGGCAGCGCTGGTCTTTACCAAACGTGGTTAAGAATTCAAATAGCAGCATTAGCCCAGGACAGTGGAGTCAAGAAGTATTGCTGTGAGTGTCTGATGAAGCAGTATGCATTAGGTAGTAAAGATGCCTACAGTGATTGCATTTTGCCCTTGGGAAAAGATGAATAATACTCACAAGAAACATTACTGCCCTATAACTGAGCTGTTGGTAACGTTAATTTTGTCCCCAGACCTCTGTAGAGGCCTCTTGTCCTACTGCAGGCATGTGCTGAGATGTTGTGTAGCATGATGTAGTCCCTGAGCACTATCAGGATTAATCTCCCGGTAGTTTCCAGTGTTGTGGGATGGCTGATGTTCTGCATCAAAACCCAGGACAGGGTTTTTGAAAACTAGAGGGGACAAAAGAAGCATTACTGAAACTACTTTGAAAGGCATTTCATGCTTCAGGCAGTTTTTGGTGGCTGTTGTATTGCAGCAGCAGATAAGGACCCAGCCCCACACTATGTGGAACTGCCTGCCTCAGAATATTTATTTCTCATGGCTTGAGAAAAGTGTGTGGAAAAACAGGGTGTGCACAAGATACAAAATCGCCATGGACAGGTAATGACTGTGTTACTACGTAAGCCAAATATTTGTTTTTCACCTGTGAAATACACAGCTTTGAGGCAGCTCAGTAATTCCTCACTGCCTTCTACTACATTCTACTCCAAAACCTAGAAATCCTGCTTCTGATTAAACAAATCTTTTTTTGAGTAAGAATCTCGGGTTGAGTGGCTGCAACTTTCACCATCATAAATGTTTTTCAGTTCCATCTCAGACCAGTGCAATGAAATAATTATTAGTTGCACTTAGGCACGTGTATCCATCAGAACTAGCAATTATTTAGGGGAAAAAACAATTTGAAATGCTGAAAAAAGCCATGTATGCTGTTGGAGAAAATCCTTTTCTGGTATTAGTCTTACTTTAAGATGCTTTTTTCTAACATTATTGTCACCTTGAACTGTGCTTTGTTTGCTTGTTTACTGATGTCTGGATTCCATGAAGCAGAGATTAGAGCCAGTATTTAAAGCAGCATTTGTTACCAGCAAAAGAAGCAGAAAGTGCTGGGGAGAGATGAGAATGTGGACATGATTTTATGTTCAAAAACATGTTTCCTGCTTAGGTTTTTTGGAAAGGGAAGGTCCAAAAAAGTGTATTGCAAAAACAGCGTTACTTTGTGTCTTTGTAGATGGGCATGGCAGGATAGAATGCCCATCTTTTCGATGTAAAGATATATATTGGAAATATTTTTAAAAAGATTGAGTATCTAAAACCATTCCCAAATCTAATATTTTCTCCCACATCTGACATACAGTGCAAACCTATTTCTGACATTTCATCTATACTGTCCATAGGTCTTTTATATACACAGAGGGATTTACTGCTTTGTAATCAAGCTCCTGAAGAAAAACGTTGTCCTTTTATTCACAAGGGATGACTGTAATAAATTAAAATGGTTTCCCATTAGCCTTCTCTACTTAGCTAAACCACTTAAAATTACTTTGGACTTTGCCCTTGTCTGACCTCCTCACCTTTGCTCAAGCATTTCTGTTTCCAGGAGCGCAGCAATGGTCCTAGAGCCTTACTTCTCTGAATATAGTTACAAATCATTTCAGTCTGGAAGCAGAGCACCAAGGTGGAGCCCATTTGGAGTTAAAAGAAATGTTTGATGGTTTTAGAAGCCCAATGCCCTGTCTGACTTGAAGACAATCTGTGGTATCATAGATCGCCGTTTGTATTAAGAGATGATTGTAGCTTATTTGCATGCATATTTTTCAGTAAGGCTGTGTTTGCAAAATGAAGATAGGTTTGGGGATTATTTGTTTTATTACTTCTTCAAGATTTCTTTGGCAATAATGGCTTTACCAGCTTTTAGACAAAACTGTAGAATTGCAATGAGCGGAACTCTGAGGCTTGTTTGAGCACAGAAGAACATATAAAAAAGCATATGTGAGGTGCTCTGTTCTTTTGCCTATTAAATGCAACTAGAATTGTATTGATTTACAAAGCAAACTGCAAGTCTATAGCACTTGTTCTGTCAAACGTTCAACTATAGTTTTATAACTGATAGTATGTAAGAGTTAAATTGCACACACATTAATCAGTTGTGCTAAAGTAAACAGAATACATGCAGTTCAATTCTGGATGGTCAGTTTTAGTTATGAAATGAATAAGAGCTGAATTTTTTTACTAAGTCCTAAGTCTTCTGTCCTCCTGTCCTCCTGTCTGTTGCTTCCCTTTGTATTCATGTTCTAAATTCAGTTTTTGCACTTCTTGCTGCTTTGGAATAGTAACTTCAGGGTGATTCGAGATGGTCTCAGTGCAGTGTCGTAATCTGAAGAGCCATAAAGATGCTGCCCTTGCAAAAGTGGGACAAATGTCTGACTTCAGAGGCACTGTTGGTGGAGAGTCCCCCCAGGTCATCATGGGTATGCATTCCCTGATAGATGGTGTGCTTATTAATGCTTACAAATGAATGGCTTATTTTATAGACAATGAAATTGGATAGAACTCCAGCTGTGTCTCAGCCACCCATGTCAGAGACAAGTAAATACTCTAGGGAGGGAGCTAACCAAACATTTCAGAAGCCAATGTGCTTATGGAAAGGTAGTAACTGAAAAACAAGCTCAAATGGCATTCGGCAAAGGCATGGTGCAGTAGCCTAGTTTGTAGGGATTGCTAGGTAACGTCAGTCCATATGTTTCAGGAAAAGTTCCAAAACTGACCTATTCTGTGCTATTCCAGTTCTGAAATACTTTTGCTAAGTGAGGGCTAACTTGTCAGAACAGAAAAAGCAACTTGGCTGGTTGCAGTGAAGATCTCACATCTCAAATATTTCCAGCTATCTGTGCTTATTCCACATAGGTAAAAATAACTCATAGTCTGCATAAACTTGAATAAACACAGGGAAACCACAAGCTGACTGCAAATGTTGCTTGAAGAAGAAAGCCATACCCTGTGTGTCATTGATCAAAGTCATCTGATCACAGCTGAGGGCAATTTAGTATTAGCAGTGTTTTCTGGTCAAGAGGATGCTGGGACGAGGTAGGGCAGTGCATGGTGTTCATGTATTGGTCTCAGGTACATTGTGCGACATAGGGAATATCTATAGGAAATGTGAAAAAACACTGATATTTCAGAGGCTATTTTTGGAATCTCTATTAATGTGTCTTGGGCCATTGGGGTGCCAAGGGCAATATTGTGAGCAGTTGAGAAAAGGAAATATGTTCCCTAGTTTTTGCAATTTCTAGTGCACACTTGAATCCTGGGAGGAAAGAAGACTTAGCAGAGTGTTTGACCACTGAGGCTTGTTTCCTTTCCAAAGCAAACTCTGGGCTTTTTGTATATGAACGTATGCAAGATTCATAATCTGACACTATATTATTTGTGTGCATACATAACCTGCAATTTATTAAAGATATCCTTGCTGCAGCTCTCTGCCTCTGCACCATCTGGGAAAGATGCAGAGATGAGAATGTTCTTCGCAATTGCAAGAGATTTCCTACAAAACCACTGGCTTGCAAGAGCTTATCACTGGTGAAAGAAGCATCTCTGGCATTTCATAAATCATCAACATTACTAACATGCTGTTTGGAGACTTGTATCATTAGCAAATTAATCATATTTAGGAACACTCCCGTAGTTGGATGAGAAGCCATGCAATGACTTCTGCCAAATAAACTGCAGAAAGCGGGGCCTGGGGGATGAAATGTGGAGAGGAGAAGCCAAAGCACAGCTTTCATATTACCTCAGTGTTATCCCTGATAGCAGTCTTTAAAAATATTTAAACACAATAACAGCGAAAATCTTGTCTAGGAGCTTGACTTATGCTATAGGCAGAATATGGTGGAGAAGTGATTTCTGGTTTTGACAGGGGGCATCCACAAAAGTTTTCTCATTAGCCTTCCAAGTCTATAACATCTCTGCTAAGGCCCAGCTTTGAAGTACGAACACCCACCAGACTGCTTTAATGTAAGGAAGAGCAGGGATGCTAGGAGGTGCAGTTTTTTTATGGACCATTACGGAGTGAGATCTAAACCTGAAGTTCTGCCTACTTGAGTACTCTTATCTAAAGCCATAGTGCTTTTCTTGATAAAAAACGAAAGTTTTGGTACAACTGAAGGTGATCTTGGCAGCCTGTCTAGAATTTAATCTGTACACTCAGTTGTTCTTAGAGACACCCAGTGTTCATTGTTTTCCCTGTGAATTCACTGAACTTCAGTTTTGAATTCTACATTCAAATTCAGTTGGTAGCTTTTCCCATGAATTATACTCTAAAATACATACTTGGGTAAAAGTTGCCATTCAGCAAAGGATCGTGTTTATGCTAATGCTTCTCTGATGTAATCTTTCCCCTTTAAAAAAAAAACCAAACATAAACCATGTGTTAGGACAAACACGAACAAGTGCTATCGAATCATGCCGATTTTTAATCACTGGATGTTACCTGCAAATTTAGTGCTATAGCGATGCAAAAAGACCAGCAGAACCAGCTAGATACTTGGTAACTGATTTGTACATAGCCTTTATTTGGCTTTTTCCTTGGAACACACTAGGAAGCATTACGGCTGACTTCAGGAGACAGGAGGGTGTATTTCAGATCTTGCCATACACTGCATTAGTCCACAGACCAGCACTGTGCTTTTGGGATTGCAGCATAAGACAGGTAACTGCCGTTAATGACTAAACTGACTGTGTAAGCTTTCTGTGTTTCAAACCAGCTGTGAAACTGGTCTGCTAAGTTCTTCTGCTATGTCAGTGGATGCCAGCAAGTTTCAATTTAAAATGCTTTTTAATGCTTTGTATGGCACCGGACACATTATATGGAGCTGAATTATAAACTACTTTTCAAAATATCCATGATTCAGCTGCTTGTATGGAAAAATGTATACTCAGCTTTTGAGAAAAACCTTAACTCTTACAACTCTCAGGGTCAGGCTCTTCCTCTAAAAACTTAGTTTTTGCTTAAGGTACGTGTGCATGCTTTTCAAGATGTTTGTCCCACGTATTTACTGGCAAAGTGGTATGTGTCAAGATTAGAAAACAATTGCCTTTTTCAATTAGGTTTTATTAACTGTTTCTCTGATGAGCCAGAAATTTGAGTTCTGGATTGTCTCAAGATAGAGGGAAATAGGTGGAATGTAGTTCTTGCAGAAGCACATCTTGTTTGTGTGGTTTTTGTTTGTTTATTTTTGTTTTCTCCAGTTCACAGAAAGGAATAGAGATTGTATTTTTCAGTTTGTATTCCTTAACATTTCAGTAGGCTTTTCTCATGCCCGTGTTTCGGGTTTTTTTTTACTTTCTTCTCACATTATTCTGTTTTTCTGTTTTCTCACTGATTTTGTGTCTCTAAGCTTCCACTGCCCTGACACACCCACATGTGTATGAAGAAAGTAGTTCCTAGACCAGTTTTAGACAGGGAAGTTCTGGTACAAGCTGTCCTCTCTGTTGAACGCTTGCAGGTTTGCATCCTCGCTGACCCGTTTCCTCTACAATACCTGTTGCTGAAAATGCACCGTGTTAATCTTCAGGAACCATGTTAGAAGTGAGAGATGCAGGACTTTAAGACATTAGATGACCCCCAATGCTAGTTTGTGAAGAGAAGCCAAATGAAGGGAAGCTGGTTCTCTAATTGTGGCATTTAAATTCCATGCTTAAAATTGCAGCTAAACTGAGTAAATTCAGTTTCTGGGCTCCTAAAAAATTAAAATCCTGCAAGGAAGCACACAAACAGTCTTTGTGATGACAGCCTGTAAAACCAGCAGCTGTACAGGGGTTAGCAGATTGGTTATGCTTAAAGTGAACCATGGCAAGACATGTGCTAACAGAAGATGCACAACATACCTAGCACCTATTGCTTGAGGGTTAAAACAGGCCAACTGGAGTAGAGTGACTGCGAGAGAAGAGTTATGCAGCCAGATGTGAATGAAAGAGAGAATTTAGGCCAAATGTGAATTAAAGTGAGAATTTAGGCATGCAGAAGTTGGGTGTGGGAAAGAGATGCTATGTGGTCTAGGAGAAAATATGAATGTGAGACTTAAGCTCCTGTTCTGTATTGACAACCGCAGGCAGTGTCTGCACACTCCATTAGAAGAGTGGAGAAGTCAGGAGAAGTCAAAAAAGTCAAAAATACGCTGCTTTCATGGCTTTTTAGTAGGCGTACGATTGGTCTTCTGTCTCTGATTTCTATATCGCTTTCTCTTTTACCCCTTTGTGCTGATTTAACAGTGTAGACAGTTATCTTCATGATTTTGAGCTCAGCATGCTCAGAAGTGGAAAAATGCAGTATTCTCTCCTATACAAAAGTAAACAGAGGTAGGCAGATTAAATACAAATCGTCTCTGTAAAATACTCTCCTAGTAGGAGACCTGTGACTGACTGGAGCTGAATGCAAGTCTTCCTATTGAGAGCTCTAACCATGGGGTCATGGCATCAAATCGGTCATTTCTGACAATGCCATCTGAGGGATAAAGAACTAAAAACTTTCTTTTACTCAATTTTTTTTTTTTTTTTGCAGATATTAAACAAAAAAACCCCTGAAATCAGACATACTTGCCTTTTTCCTTGCATTTCATGGAATTAACAGGACTGCTGTTCTGGGAAGAAGGAAAAGAGAAAGCAACTGTATTTCTTTTGGAAAACCAAGCACTGCATACAGATGTTTTGCACGGTTGTTGATTTTTGGTAGCTCATGTTGCTGTAGCCATTGCAAACAATGAGGGTCAGCAGGTATATCTCGGCATGTTGCTTCTGAGTCAGTTGGTTTTATCCGTGTCATCCCCTAGTAGCCCAAAGAAAGAAATTTTTGTTGGTTGTAGAAATTAAAAGTGTCAGAGAGAAACTGTGCCACAGGCGATGAGCTGAAGTTAATCCAGTGTCAGGAAATGCATCAGCATTGAACCGGGTTGTCGAGTTGCTCTTCTGGGCTGTGAAAGGGCAAGGGCCTTTGAAGTCTCGTGTGTGTGGGAGAATATTGCCTTCTAGCTAAGGATATTGCAGATAAAGTCTGAGTTTTAGGCCTAAGGCCGTCACCTTCTTAATGTCATACGTGAGCTTCTTCTCAAATATCCAAGAAGCAAAAGATGACTTTTAATTGCAGCTGGATTTCCTAATCCGTAATGACAATGTTTTCCGAGATTATTTGCATGAACTCCCGGTAGCTGCCATTTTCTCTACTTGCAAGAAATTTCCCTGAGCTGCTTTGCAGTCCTGAAAATGATGCTGTCATCCTGGCACTCCTGTGTTTGCGGCAGTCCCCTGTTTTGGCCTGGTGCTTGAGCAGCTGGCTTCGGAGGCGCTGAGCTGCAGAGCAGCTCCCTTAAGAGCTGGACTGTGGTGATCCTGAGTTGAGTGGTGTGTGACATGGTAGGAAGAAAACTGCTCTTCAGTGGAGCAAAGTGGACTTTAAGGTGCTAGTTTGGTACCGAAGCTGTAAATATCTTCTGATAAAAGATACCATGGTTTGTGGTCATTTAACGTTGTCCTCAGATCTCAGATTTGACAGTTCTGTTTGGAGAACTTGCAGCGCCCTGGGAAAAAGTTGGGTAAGAGCAATTAGATCCTCTTTTTTTTTTTTTTTTTTCAATTTGTTTTTTGAAGGGGAAAAAAAAAGGGGAAGGTCAAGTTTTCACCCTTAAACCGAGTCTTTCCTTTCATGTGTGCCGAGTGAGTTGCAACACAAGGCTGTAACTTTTATATGCCTGCCCATACAAACACTGTGTTGGATATCCCATTAGGAGTGCTTGTATGTATTATTTATGAAAATTCTGTTGTTACTGCTGAGGATCAGATAAACAGCTTGAAGTCTATTGTCTGCTTCGAATGTTCTTTTAGGTTTTAGTACTAGCCAGATTGTCAAAAACTCTTAATACACCACACACAGTTCTGACTTCTAACCAGAGATTGTCTGCCTGGAGCAAGTAATCTGCTACTTGAGAACTGGGTGCTTGTAGATTTTAAAATTTGGGAGAATTAGATGTAGAGTGTGCTAGAGGGGATGAGTTTAATACTTAACTAGTAGCAGTTGAAAAATGCTGCTGTTACATGGCTGTCTATTCACCTGTGTGAAGTAAGATGGTGGCATCTGTTCAGTTGCAGGCAGGCAGATATCCACATCACAATACATCAGACCCTTATACAGAGCACAGGAAATCAGCCCATGCTCTTTCAGTTCAAGGTGGGAGTGAGAGAGGGAGCGGAGAAGAAAACTTGCATTTCTCTTCTCCTTTCTATCAGCATTAAAAAAAAGAAAAAAGAAAAAAATGCATACACATCTCTTTCCAGAGCACTGCTCCAGCCTCACCAATTGGGAGCAAATTCCTTCTTAGGAAAGCGTAACTGAGAAGTACTGGAAAGAGAAGTGTGTTGAGACAGATGTGTTCTTGTATGGAAAATGCATTTTTCTTTGAATAATTCAGTGTAACTTGCAGTTGTGCATGGAGGTGCTCCTCGACAATGGGTACCTGATGGGTTTTGTGGACTCAGTTTGGTGTGATGGACATATGAAAGGCACTGTTACATTACTTTTGGCCCCTGCTACTGCCCTTAATTTTGACATGCCATTGTAAAAGCCTTTAGTAGGTGCTAGATCAGGTGGTTAGCTGATTGGCATCTTTGTTCCAGCAATGAAACTGTGGTCTTTTTCATCACTTTTCCATTTACTGCTCCGTATGCTGTTTATGGCAGCAAAGGCAAACCTTTTCAGTGTGTCTGCCAGGTTTATTTTAAAGATCATGGTGTTTGGTGCCAACTCCTGTCTCTCCTGGTGCCAGACTTGGCTCTAGTAGCAGCTGTTCGACATTGTTAGGCTTCTTCAACAGTTGGATTACATCATGGTGAAAGGAGGAATAGGGATTTTTAAAAATTCCAGTTATTCAAATGTAATTGTCACAGGGGGAAAAGCAAAGAGGAAAACAAAACTCCTGCAGTTCGAATGTCAGTGTCCCTCTGTACTTTGGCAAGTCATTTGAAGCCTGCTTAGTATCATGTAATGGCACTTTCAGGAAGTGTTTTTCTTTGTCAGATCAGACTCTGCAAATTAAACTAGGATGTTTGTGTGAATGGCATTGGGCTGATGCATTTGTCATTTGGTGTTTTCACTTCCATACTGCCCTGTGGTCTGTCAGTTACTGAATGGCAGATCACTGCAAAGGTTCTCCCTAGCCCTTCCTTGTCTGATAATCACCTGTGTTCATCCCTGTAAAAACCTCTCTCATCTTGAAAATAAACCTTATGCTAACAGCTTTCTGATCTTGAGCCCACCTTAGCTTTCACTTCAACATATTGTCACACCAGAACTTGTGAAATCAGACCTCAGCCCACCTGAACCCTCGAAGTGTCCAATTTCTAGGCTATTATTCTAGTCTGACTCACAAATACCCACAGAAGCAGACTATTAATTGAATGAATATTAAGGAAAACACTGTGTGAACATGTGCTCCAAGTACGTTTCTTCTCTGCTTAGCTATTTTCACACTGTTAATGATTGTGAGTTAATAAGTGAAGTTTTTGGTCCAGTGTTGCCTTTTATTAGTAGTCTTTTTCTAGCATGCCCAGGATATGCAACTGTTAGCTTGCGTTACTTTGCTCACTACTGTTGTACTGTGGCTCTTTAAAATAAGTCTCTTGGTTTTTATCTGTGACCTGTCACCAGTCTTCTAAGTTAAAAAAATCTTTTTGAGCATTCCAGTTAGTGATAGAGATATAAAATTTACAAGTTGTTTATTCTTTGTCATCTTTTACTGATGAAGTAACCAACTTCCACTACAAAAAGAAAGTGTTTACCAGCAGAGAAACTTCTACACATTTCACACAGAGTCCTGAAGAACTTAATATAAGCAATAATACTTTCTTGTGTTCTTAAAAACAGGAGCTCAGTGCTATAAAGATGTGTATCTGATATATATATAGCTGCCAATAATGACTGCATAAACCCTTCTTAAAATTTAGTGAGGTGATTCTCTGTCTTCCAAGACCACCCTCTGCTCTTTCTAGACAAAGATATAGGATTGTGACTAAGTGAAAGTTACAAGTTTATGCATTTTTTTCGACACAGTATTTACTAAATCCAGGTTGGTAATGAGACTTGCTCCCAGTCTGAACAAATAAAGTATATCCAAGTAGAGGCAGATTTCATAATTCAAGAGCAGTTAAAGCCTTGCAGCTTCAGGGCCAAGTGGTACTGGATAACCACTCACAGGCACTACTCAAAAGTAATACCTCCTGTTTTATGTTGGCCCATGATGTCAGAGGCCGACGATGGTGGTATGGCTGTAGAGGTTGAGCCTTCCCACCAATATTTCACTGCGTTGCTGTGTGACAGATGGCAGCAGAGGGGCAGTCTGACAAAATGGTCTGACTTGGAAGTACGTATGAAGCAAAGGACTGGACGCGTGCAAAGTCACTGGATTCCTCCATGCGGAAAAAATGGCACCCATTGGCATTCATCGATGCTTGCTGAATGTCTGTGGAGACCAAACAGTGGATGTGAGCACAGTGAGGCGGTGCGTGGTGCATTTCAGCAGTGGTGACAGCAATGTGAAAGACAAGCCATGTTCTGAACAGCCTTGCACAGCTGTCACACCACAAAATGAAGAGCATCTCAATCTACTCATCCATGCAAATCGATGGATTACAACCAGGGAACTGGGTGTGGAGCTGAGTGTTGGCTTCAGTGTATTGGAAGCGATGGTAGCAATGTTGGAATGTTGCAGTTTGCCAGGTGGGTCACATGAATGCTCACATAGGAACAGGAATAACACCACGTGCAAGTTTGTCAGGACCTACTGAGCCAACACAAGCCGACAGTGACAGTTTCCTGAATTGCAGCATTACTGGTGACGAGCCATAGTGTCACCACTATGAGCTGGAATCAAAATGACAGTCCATACAGTGGAGACATGAATTCAGAGCCCTCAGTGGGTAAAGCAATGTGCACTGTCTTTTGGGATAGGAAAGAGGTGATCTTTTTGGATTTCCTGGAACCTGGACAAACCTTCAATTGACTGCTGCATTGCAGTGCTGACTAAGCTGAAGGCTCAACCTTCCAGAGTTAGGCCAGGGAAGACAACTATCTTTCTTGCACCATGACCATAATTCACATTGTATCAACAGGGAGCGCAAGGTTGGAGTTTGAAGGGTGTCTTTGTCTAGTGAGGGCGCACAGGCCTCTTGACCTCAGTATTTAATGTTCAGTCCCAATTTTGCAGAATTGAGACACAAGAGTCCTTCCCACTCACGCCATGCTGAGCCTTGGGAATTCATTGCCCTGGCAGGCAAAATGTGCTTAGACCAGATAACAAAGCTGGCGTCCCATTGCCACACAGATATGTTAAATCAGCAATTACTCAGGGACTTAAAACTCTGATTTATTGATACTTTAGAGAGGACCACATCAAGAAAACTCTAAAACATGGAAAAAAAAAATTCCCCTCCCCCCTGCCTAAACCCTAAATCAGAAATCTATCAGGCAAAGAGAAGCAACTAGAGAAGCCAGCTGAGGGTGGGGTGGTAATTTTCATTATTTCTTATGCATAATAATGGGCTACCACAATGATTTTTTTTATTTTTAAGTACAAGGAGCCAAGGGAGGCTGCTTAGATTCCAGACTTGGAGACCAAGCCAAAGGAGTACAAAGTTTTCAGGCACGTTGTTAAATTATACAGTACTTCCAGTTTCTTAAGAGAATGTCCTGAGTTTTAGAGAGTCCTCAAACTTTGTTGCATTTTATTTTGGTATGTGGGACGCCAGTTACATTTGGGACAATGAGGCTGGCATTTGTGTTTTCCCTCATCAAGATACTTGAGAAATAGAAGAAATACGTCTTGAATCTTTTGCACACTTAAGCATTTTTTGCTTGTAAGTCCGTGAGAATGATGTGCAGACAGACAAGATAGTCTTCCCTCCCCCAACCAGGGGTAAGAAAGTCCCAGAGAAAGAGCTTTCAGCCTTATGCATGTACAACAGACATTTCTCTTCATGTCTTCTCTGGTCTCTGCTTCTGGAGCAATATTGACCTGGGGGATTTAGTCAAGGAGAAGGTACGTCATTCTCACTCCAGCCTCACCTGTACTGTTATGCTGGATTTTTTCCTCACATCCAAGGTCCCTTTGCTAACTTACATTTTTTTCCCATAGCTTTTTTTGAATTATTATTCCCTGAATGTCACTCCTTTATAGGCTGACAATGGAGGTGCTGACACAAGCCTGTTATAAAGGGGCAGCCTTACCTTTCTCACTGAGTTGTTGGAGTCACTGCAGGACTCTGACAGGTTTAAAGAGTAAATCAAAAGGGTGAAGAAATTCTCATAGTCTGGGAATGGAGAGTTTTTGGACCAAAAATGAGTGAGAGAACATGCCCTGAAGGACAGCTCTCGTGCCTCACCTCTTTCTTCGCTGTCTTGTGTTCAGGATAAGTCATTCATCAGCACAGATAGTGGTACTGCAGTGCTGTAACAAATTTTACCTGAAAATTTTAGAGCACTTTTCAGTGCCTAAAAAGAGCTTAATTGAAAGCTTTCCCACTTTTACAGAAGCCCTGATACAGTCCTGAGAAACTTGTCCAAGCTGTTAGTGACAGATCCTCCTTCAACAACTGCACATCTCTCCCTAGTGGGTGTCAGAGCCAGCCACGTGGCACTGTGCACCCCCATGCCTCACTGTGCTGCTGCGTGTGGGGGCTGCTGTCAGCTCCCCTCTTCCCTCCCTTGAGCAGCAGAAGAAAAAGTGAGGTTTCTACTGATGTTCAGATAGGGTGGAAGGGTCCGAGTGGGGCACATGGCTCAAAGTGGGTTGTTTGCAGTAAGAAGCCTGTACAAATGAAAATGTTGCTCTGTAACTCATGGATGTAGTCCTTTTGTGTTATGGGTCTTGAGCGTGCAGCTGGAGCAGCCTGCATGGATTTCTGCAGCCATGAGCAGCAGCAGTGCGCCAATGGTAACTGAGTAGGAAGAGGTGTTTTTAATTGTGAGTGTCAAAGAGAAATGTAGAAATTGGGAGAGATTTTATGCACTTGTGTTTATGTGTATTTACATATATCTGTACATATACACATGCAAGCAAATTTAATTTTCAAGTGACTCCATGTTATGATCTTGAAGTGTTTCTTTACCTGCTTAGCTTTTGTATTTGGTACTTAATTGTCCGCAGTAAGAGTGGAGCAGTTCTTTTTTGGCAAACAGTGAGGTCTTTTGCAAACGTTGCTCCATTTAGCAAACAGGTTCTCTAGGCAAGAAAGGCATTCTGAAAAATTAGACTTCCTCATTTTGACATATTCAGAGTGAAATACTGCTATTGAAATTTTTTTAAGAAAACAGTGACTCACAGCAATTATATAATGTATTTCCTGATTAGGCTGCCAAATTGAAAGTCTGTGGTGCAAACCCCATCACTTTGAATTTTCAAGTTACTTTTCAGACTGTGCCTTCGTAAGAAACAGTGGCGAAGGTAGTTAGCCTTGTCTGTTTGTATGTGCTCCGAATCCCTTTCAAATGCTTCTAGCCACGTTTACTTCGGACTGATCAACCAGAAAATGCTGATGCTTCCCCTGGTCTATCTTCTTTCGATCTCTTCCCGGGTTAATTGCAGGAAGTGCGGGGGGATCACAGCCCTGCCTGCTCCCTTTCTTCTCAGCGCTGCTCTGTGGCTGCAGCCTGGGGGCTGGAGAAGGAGCACCCACAGAAGGGAGTAGTAGAGAAGCCTTACTAGGAGTGGGAAGAACATATATTGATATGAAGACGGCATGCTTTGTTTAAATCAACAGGTCTGAGACAAGAAACAACATGTCTTAAAAAAAAAAAGTAGTTATAGAAAAGCACTCTACAATAGCAGGCGAGGAAGCCTGGAGAAGCAAGCCAGCACTTCCTGAAATTCAGGACATCCAGGGAAATGAGGCATGCAATTATTTTTGCCAGTCTCAAGTGCTCAAAAACCATAAGGCAGGCATCCCTTCGAAAACAGACGAAGTTGACTCAAAATTCATGTGATAGGATTTTTCATCAGTGTTTTGCTGTCTGGTCTGTGAGTTGGAGCAAGACCAAAAGCTTCCAGTGAAAGTAAAATTTTACTCAAAAAGACTTGCTGCCTTAAAAATAAAAAATAAAGAAGTGGGGAAAGATTTTAGAGCTGTTGGAATACTTTGTTGTGTTTAAACAACAGTGATCTCGGAATTGTGACAGTAATGGTCTCCTTTGTCATCTCTTTTCTCAGCTACTAAAACTAAAGTCAAAAAAAGGAATTTGGAAATTTTAATTTTAATCCAAACTAATTTTTTTCTTAGGTGAGTAATTTAAATGTACATGGAATTATTGTGGAGAAGGGCTGTTTGTGGGAGGACTGCTTCTCATTGTCATTTTTTTAAAACTCATTACTGAATTAACAAACCTAATTGTTATCCAGGACTTGGGTGCTTGGGCTCGTGTTTCAAGGTTGGTTTTTTGGTTTGCTTGCTTAAACTGAAGCAATACACGTGTATCTCTTCTGCTTTATTAGAGTTCAGCTTTCATGAACGTGGCCAGCCATTCCAGTGCTGGGCGAAAGGAAAGATACGTTTCAAAAGGCCAGCAGTGAGATTTTGAGGTGGAGTGACGTGTACAGAAGAGCACGGATGAGTGATGTGAGCAAGCATAGCTGGAGAGCACTGCGCTTCATTTCTCATTTCAGATGTGCTTTGTCCATTGCCTGTCTTATCAAAAAGCTTTTCTGCTGTTCCTTTTGTTTTAATCCATACCCTGAGATATTCAGTGCTAGTGAATAACGTACTTATGCATCCCCACCCACAGTTGCTGTTCTACTGCAAATCCTCTTATTTTTTGTGTCTGGAATGGGCTGGGCAATGATAAATCCAGACATCCACTGCTGCTTTTATTGCCAGTTATACCAGCAAAAGGTATCTCTCAGGAATATAAACAGCCCGAGGCACGCTGCCCCGCAGGTCGCCTTGAAAGGATATCTTGTCATCACGACTGTACTGTCAGTCTTGTACATAAGCATTGATGCCAACTCAGGTTTAACTTTATGTCTGTTCAGTCTTTCCTGCATACATCTACCAGCTGTACTCGTGAATGAGCTAATATTCATTATGAAAGAGAAAACAGTGTAGTGGTTTTCACCTGCTGAAGCATTTTGGAGTTCTTGAAGTGTGAGGAACAAAGGATCTATTATAGACAGAGAGAAGGCTCCAGTGTGAGAAGGAATGTACTGACAGAGGAAACAGAAGTACCTTCCTTGGAATACATGGGTAGATGTAGCCAAACTCTTCAGTGTGGGAGAACCCTTTGTTATACTACCTGGCAGGTGACAGCGAGATAACAGTGTTTTCCCTGCCTATGAATGATTGTTTTTTCTGTGTGTGGGAGCAGGATGAAACAGGGGATGCAATTCTTCAAACTGTAAATCTTAATTCCCAGAGAAAATTAATGGGGCATAGCAGGTGCTTTGGAAAATCTGACCCAAGGAAAAAGAAACCATCAACAACCAATCTTGTAGTACTTCTTGTCAATAAAAGAAAGACAAATATGTGGGATTGGGTCTTCTTTGTTTGTTTGTTTGTTTCTCTGGATCGGAGGGAATGAGAAAGATGACATCTCACTTTTTTGCAGTTACATTTTGGTAATTCACTCTGAAACAAAGTAGAAAATCAGACACTTTTTTATGATGAGAAGCACCAGGGCTGTGAAGTTGAAGCTTTCTGCTTAGTCATCTGCACCTTTTTTTTTAAGAATAAAGGTGAAAGCAGTTGTTCAAATAATGAAAACCAGATGAAGTCATGGAAGCAAGACAAAAATGCAACTCTTGTAGTTAGGCTGAAGTCTGTCTGTAGTCCTTCTCTTTCCAACAAAGCTAAAGCTCAGGGCTTGGCTTGTACCAGTCCCGCCTTGGGCTCTGTGCTGGGATATCCACATGTTTAGGAAGATCTAGTGGCTTGAGCTTGTATTTGGCCGTTAGCCAGATCAGTAAAAATTGAGATCATCACATGGGGTTGTTTCAGGGAGAATCATTTCTAAACTTGCTTCTCCCCTTGTGAAAAAACTGTTAAGTATCTGATCTTTCCCAGTGTAGGATCAGAGGAGTTTTTCCTAAAGGCAGGAGTCCCATCTTTGTTTCTTAGCTGCTTCATTCTGCAGTGCTTATCTGTTTGTCTGCTGATGGCAGATGCAGAGACTGTTCTCACAACCATGTCAGCCTTTTTCTCATGCTGTCTTACTTCTGGTGTGCCCTTTCTGAACTGTACCACGAGACTCCTGTTGTTCAGATGACCTGCTATAGCGTGCAGCTGTTATGGGGTAAGTGCTCTGCTCTTCCTTGCATGCAATCCCACTGAAAGCTCTTCAGGAAGACTCCCACAACCAAGTCCATCGCCTTCACAGTGCAGAACGAAATGCCAGGTTCCTGAGATGGTGTGTTTAGTGTGCTGTGGGGAGGAGGTTCTAAAACCATTTAGAGCAGCCTGAGAGATGCTTCAAATTATGCCCAAGCAGCAAAGGCTCGAGCTTCAGGAGCGATCTCCTTCCAAATTTTGAGTTTCTTGCAGGTGCCCTCTGGCCTTTGAGCTGTGCTAAGCAGGGTGGTGGAGTGGTTGCATGTGCCCACAGTGCCATGGTGGTTTCCTGTTTCGTCCTTTCAAAAGATAATCCATCAGGCTGCTATCTGGTTCTCATCACGATCAGCAGCCAGAGTGCCTTGCTGGCTCAGTCTCCACGCTGGTTCTGCTTTGGTGTTACATTTACGCCTATCTTTGTGTGCTGTGCTGGAAAGCCATGGGATTGCTCACTGTACTGATCTTCAGCTCATGTTTGATGGTCTTGAGCTGGGGCCTGGCATCACTGCCTTCAGAACTTCATTGTAAAGGAAATGTGATTTGTAAATTATCCCGACACCTTCACCAAAAAATTGAAACTTTAAGATGTTTAATTTGGCATTCCTATCTTCAGAACGATGGAAAATGGTTTTCTTCTTTTTTCTTCCTAAGCATCACTAAAGAGAAAAGTCTCTGTTCTTGGCAGAGGTTTGTGGGCCAACTCTAAGGGCAAAATACTGCTTTTTGAGTAGGGGACTCTAATGGAAAAGCTGAGCATCAAATTCACACAAGGTTCTTCTTAATTATAGAAGCCAAAAGCTCTTCCAGATGTCTGTCAGCCCAGCTCGCTAGATGCTGCCATCACTGGTTTTAATAAAAGCTCATATTCAGCAAATTTACTACTGATTTACTGTATATTACTTAAGCCAGAAAACGTTTTTGCTCCAAAAAGCAAACAAAGACCTGATATTTTCATCAGTAGTGCTCCAGCATGTCATTTATTGCACTAAATCCTATCCAGGATCCATTATTTTACTAAAGATTTTCAGTAGATTGCCATCATTACAACCGGAATTTCAGAAACTCCTGTGCAGAAGTACGTAAGCAAGAGATACATACCAACAAATTGGTAAATGTGCATGCAGAGCAGGCAAAGCCACTAACAGAGCAGACACCTACATGGCATGCACAGCCAGACGGGGTTTTCTGTGCAGAGCTACCCGTTTGTACACGCAGCTAATGCGTGCTCTAAAGAGAAATGGAAGCTGAGAGGGGGGAACAAGAAAGAAAGAAAGAAAAGGAAAATGTTAAAAAAACAAACGAGCCTTTGCATTCAAAAGTGAACAGAACAAAACCAAGAAAGTAGCTAATGAAATCTCTGAACAATGATGTAATTAAAGTGCATTAATCATTATAAAATATCATTTCCCTTTAAACATCTGCTTCCATTCACTTGGCAACAGTCTGGTCAGTGTCATGAATGATGGGGTTTGAGATTGTGCTGAAGGGCGTGTGTTATCTGAGAAACAATGTAGAACATCCCTACCTTGACAGGCTCTGGGATGGCAGTGCTTTTCCTCCTGTCAGGTAACAGTGTTAAGGAAATAAAGAAAAAAATCAGACATTGTTTACAGTGGAAAAGAAAACCCGGTATAAAATGTAACCCTGCTTTTTCAGCAGTGCAAGCAAAGATTTAATTTTGGTGCCAAAGGATTTGAAGGAAGTATTTTCCCTGTGAAAATGGAGTTTTAGGTACCGTAGTTGCTTGGAAGAGAGACCTTGTTCCTGCCTCTAGAGAAATGAGGACCACCACATCCTTCCTGTCTCCTTTCTCTCTTGCAGCCCTTCTGTGCAGTCAAAAGAGAGAGATTAGCCATTTTAGGAGAAGATCTCCTTTTCCTCTGGCATAGGCAAAGTGTGCAGAAGGGCTGCAGCCATTCCTTATTGCCTGACAGCCTGGCTTGAGGCTGCCTGCAGAGCAGACACATATGTGCCTCGGTAAAGCCCTCGCCTGCACTTGTTCCAGTGCTGTTAGCACTGAGTAAAATTTCTGATGGGCTGTGTTTTGTTTAGGATTAGATGGGGGGAATCCTGAATTTCTGCTTTAGCTCTGCTATTATGTTGTCACTTAGGATGGTATTTTTAAAGCTGGGGACTATTTTTGTATCCTTGTACAAATCTAAAGCCTCATAGCATTTTCATGCATTTGGTAACATGGACAGTGGTTGCAGGTGTCCCCTTTGCACCTGCATTCATACTTCTGTCTTGCTTTGTCTTAATGTCTGTGTCTGCCGAACTTACAGGACATATCTGAAGGTGAAGCACTTTGAAGTCCTCTAGCAACAAAGATCCAGCTACAAAGCAGCACTATTTTTAAGCTAATCTTACTTTTTTAGCAAATCTATAGGGGACAGCAATTAGGGAGCAGGGATCACACAAGCACTGCATCCTGAGTACTGTGTTCCTACGCAGCTTCCTTCACCACTGACTTCAGATCTCCTTTATGGCATGTAATCAGGCAGCCTTGAACAACCTCTGGACTTGATACTGCATTGATGGCAAAAATACATATGCCCATGGGTTTCTAAGGGAGTTAGACAGGGAGAGTCCAGACCCTGTTTGGAGAAAGGAGGAGGAATGGGGCTGTGCACGTTGTTCGTGGCTATGCCACTTTGGACTCCTTTTTTGGCAATTGCACACATTCCCAGAAGATGGATGTCTGTTTTCCCAGGCAGTGTCTTCGCAGCTGTTAGGTGGGAAAGTGAAAATGAATTCAGCTTTGGTCCTTGCTGTTCAGTTCCAGATGAAACATTTCACCTGATTTGTGCCTATTTTATCCATACTTACCCTTCCTCATGGAAACCTGTAGTCTTTATAAAAGTGATTGGAGAAACTAAGATAAAATTATGTAATTTGTTCTCTGTTTCTCAAAGCTGGTTGTCATACATGGGTATTTAAACAGAAAAATCAAGACAAATGTCCTTGCTTCTGACAGAGCTGCCTAGATCAGTACTGCAGAAGCCTAGTGTCAGGAATTCAGATTTCTGTGCTGCTGTCCTTAATGCAATGATGCCTTAGGTGTGCTGTGCAGTATATGCTGTGCACTGCTTCTGGGCCGTTGCTGTGCCACCTGCTGCCTTCAGGGACCATCTCAGTGACGTCCCTGCCTGAGGACTGGGTGTGCAGCTCCTTGTGCAGGCAGCATGTCCAGCACTGACAGGAAGGGCAGCCCGTGCAGGCTGCTGCCAGGCACCTCAGGTTTGCTCACCTCCGCATCCCCTTTCTCCCATTTGCCCCCACCTGCTCTAATGGCACAGTTCTGCTTCTGGGGACCTGTTTGATGTGGCTCAGAAATGTGAAAAGAACACTGCACTTTTGAGCCCTTCTTACTATTTTGTAAGAATACACAGTGCTGCTTACTGCCCTCAGCTTCATTTTCAGCTCGGTCTCATTGGAGGCTCATTGGACACTGGTGTGTAAATCCTTGTGCTGCTAGCATGGAAGAGATAAGGACATTTAATTTTCGGGTGGCAAAATCCAGGAAGAAAGGGAAAGCATTAATCAGAGGGGTGTAATCTCCAAGGAAACAAGTACCTCATTTCAATTCAGCATTTACCTTTGATGAAAACTTTAGTGAATGTTATTATGTGGAATTTATATGAAGCCTGGGTTTAGGTAACCAACTTTAATATTTATACTCTTCGGGAAAAAAACGGAATCATTAGTAAGCATGCATAATTAATGAATAAATTATGTTTTTCCTTTGTTTTCCTTCAGGTATAAGGAAATGCTAGATCTAGTGATATCACCCAGCCTGACTGTAAATAGAGAGTGCCCTGACAGACTGAAGCTTAACCTTACTAACATTTATGCCACGGCTCCAGATGACATAGAAGGTAGGCTGCTTCTTTTGTTTACTGCTTATTTGCTTTGGCATGATGTGTATGTATATAGAATTAGGGAGCTGGCCACATACAGGGCCTGTGCTTCTAACGGTTAGTTCTATCACATAGTGAGCAACTGGGGTTTTTGTTTGAGAATATTTGTAGTCACTCCAGTTGTGGCTGAATCCTTCAAAAATGCTTTGAATGCAAACAGAGTTGAAATGTTTTACATAAACAGAGATCTGTGTATTGTGGGTGTAAACATATGCACACACGTGTATATCTGTTCACTGGAATAAGTGCAGGTATAAAGCGTGTTTTGTGTAGAGCTGGTACTTTAGGTTTAGACCCTGCTTGAGCCCCAGCCCCAGGGGTGGCTGTACTGCTGCTGCTGGAGTGTGGCTGGTAGGGGCTCCCAGGCCCAATAACACACTGTGTAGCCAAAAAACATTTTGCCAAAGCAGCCCTGTGCCCCAGTTTGCATCACTCTCAGATCATTGCTATCATCTCCAAATGGTTTGTCCTGCTGATGTCTGGTCTGAAGTTTCACTTTTGGCAGGTACCAAGGATAAATTCTTTCAGTGGTTGAGGTTCTGATGGAAATCTATCTGTTCTTCTCCTCCTCTTCCTCCTCTTCCTTTCCCCCACTTCACAAGTGAAGGAAACAGAAGAATGTTAAATCTGCTAAAAAAATTATTGGCAAGTGATGCAGCTGAACTAGTTCTTGCTAGTACAATCCCAGCTATTGTTTGCTGCGGTCAGAATCTGTCAGCCTTCCTGTTGGAGGAGAGTTAGCAAAAGGCACTGACTATTATGTTGTAGTGGTATGTTTAACCCTTCATTTATGGACTCTTAGAAGCCAAGGAGAAGTTTTGCTTGACTGTATGCTAAGGCATTAGAAATTGTGTGATTAAAACACAGACGTCAGGATCGCCTATTTACAGGAGCAGACAAAGGGATAAGAATCTAAAGGAAACATCCTTTTAAACATATGTGTTTGCAGAAAAGATTAGTGCTAGAAATGATTTTAAAATACATCATTTTGTAAACTCCTTGGTGCAGGAACTGTTGGTTATTATGCAAAATAAATATGAGCCAACAGAGCACCTGTACCACAAAGCACCATTATGCCAGTGACAGCTCATGTTGATAAGTTTTTTCCAGAAATATTACAGTTGATTTTTTTTACAGGTTGATCCCTTGTTATACCATAATTATTTCTTTTAATTGAAAATACCTCTTGTTAATTTGGTGAACAGCAAAATACTTGCGTTTTTGTCAATCTCAGACTGCCGGAGCTCTTAGTGCAATGAATACAGATGAATGTATGCTCCATGTTGCACATAGTTTTAATTTTAGCAACTCTAGTTGCAATATTAGATATCTACTTTGTTGTATCAAGGCTTCTTATCATGAAATCTGCAAATATGTCAAAATAATTTTCAAGTACACATTCTGCCTGTAGCTCTACACATTTGGGTAGAAACAAATAGTTTTAATCTGTATTTCGACAGTGAGAGTGTGGCATACTGCATATGCATACACAGTGAATCCCTGTTTGCTATTTACTCTGTATTTACAGGTTTCAAAATTATAAAAAATTAACCTGAAGATACAGTATTTTTCAAATAGAAGAGCCATTAAACTTGTGCTCACACTGCCCGTTCTGCTGTTTTTCAAATATGGAAGACATTACGAATGAAATGAATTAAAATGTTCATACATATATATACTTCTCTAATACAGTTCTATTGGGTAATGAGGAACAGATTGGTAGAAATTGTATAGTTTTTGTTTTAACAATCTAAAAACCTAATTGCCTAAATGATTTTCTTTCAGGTAAGTCAAAGCAATCTTTTCATAGTGAGTATGAAGGTGAGTCAGGTAAGCTTGTCTTTGGGTTTAGAAGCAGTCTTTTTATCTATACCCGCAATTCCTATACCTGTATATGTGTATGTACGCGTACGTATATGTGCACTTATATAACACGATCCTTTACTCTGCTTTACTGATTGTTTTTATTATTTTTTTTTAAATAAAATATCTCTGCCTCTTGCTGTGGAAGTAGGTTTGTATTAGCCACATTCTAGAGAAACAAGGGTAGGGGTGCTGATGGATTTTACTTTCATCAGGTTCTTCTGGAATGAAGAGCATAGAGAATTCTTTATGGTTTTGTTCCAGTTGGTGCCCACAGAGTGGGGTGGGGTGGGGTGATAGGGTGCACAGTCCCTGCCCTGGTAGCTGATGTGCTGTCCTCCTGCCTGAGTTGTCCTCTGTGAATGGATTGGTGTGCAGTGCAGGTAGTGCAGGGGGCCCTGGAAGAAGACCCAAGGGGATTGTAGATGTGATCTTCATCCTACTGTAGGGTTTTGGGGGTGTAATCAGCCTGAGGGAGAGCTCTCGCAGAACTGGGGGACAGCTTGGGAGAAGTGGGATCAGAAAAGTCAGGGTTGAATTTGTTGTGCAGATGGGTACAATAAGAAGGATATGGCACAGAATAGTACTTCAGGGAAGTGAGAGGAAAGAGTGGGTGATAAAAGTGTATTTTATCACAGTGGCTGTACTGGGATGAGTTTTTGTTTTTAATACCCGGCAAGGAGAAGAGAGTGAAGCAGGCATCCAGCATGGTGCTAGGAAAAACATTACAGTTCAGCACATAGGCTTGTGAGCAGATGAGGTCTGTTTGCAGCACAGATAGATGTACTCGAGTTACATTTTTCCCTTAGCAGCAGCAGTGTGTAGTCATTCCCAGCTCACTCTGAAATGTATTCCCCCTGGTCATCAGTGCCTTTATTCCCAAAGCCGTTTTTCCTAAAGTAACTCAATGCTGCAGTAACATTTCTGATCTGTTCTAACCTAAAGTGTAGTTATTAAACACTGCAGTTATCCCAGAGAAGAGAGAAAGGAGTACATGGTATTTTAAAATTCTGTTAATTATCTCTGAAGATGTCTGTGGTTGTGAAAAAAGGGTCTCCTTTTTGAAGGAAGTGTGTATTCTAGGTATTTTAATCTTTTAAGGAAATACAATTGTTTCTTATAAAAGAGCTCTTTTTTTCCACTATTATTAGAGACATTATACAAATTAACATTCTAAAAAAAAATTAATATATTGTAATTAATTTGTTGTTGTTGCTGTTAAGACTCATGTACCTCCATTGGGGTTTTTCCATTTATTTGCTCCCACAAGTCAACAAAGATGAAAACAGACTTTTAATACAATTTTCTTTTAAAAAACATATATCAGATTGAATACCTCTCTTAAAAAGTATATGAGTGGTATTGTTGTGTTATGATGTAGAATGATAAAGCCATGTAAAATATTGTGAAAAATGTTGTTGAAGAAAGAACATTTATAAAAGAGTGTTAAAGCAGGAGGGATGAATATTTCATGTTCAAGCACGTCACATCATTTTGGAAATTCTCTGCAGATTTATGGCATAACAAATTACTCAAACCCATAGGACTATTTGCATTTATTTAGACCTTATGTATATTTGCATATTTCATTAAATAAACCATACTTTAAATGTTTAATTTGCCAACTTACAAACTGCTGAACAAATGAAGTGATTCTGTTTTGGAAACTTTGAACTGAGGATAATGCATTGTGGGTATGTCCATGATATTGCATGGGACAGCACTGTGGATGTTTCCTGCCTGGTGATGGCAATGTGCAGCACTGGGGACATGCAGGAGTCTACCTTTCCACTCAGCCTGTGCTCCTGCAGTGGAGAGATCTGCCTAACGTTGGGTGATATTTCCTATCCCATGTAACAAATTGCAGGATATATGCCAGCAGCTACTGTGGAGGGTGGTGGTGCTACAGTCAGCAGAGAATGTGATGGTTGATGTTCTTCTCCCTGGAGAAACTGCATGCAATTAGTCTGGTTTGCTGATTGTTACAGACTGCAGATAGAGGCTGGATGTGTAGTCCTGATATCGTTATTAATAATTGTGAAGGTGTGTTGGCATTTATGCTGCTGTAATAACGCTGACTCCAACCAGGGTTAGAGAATCACAGACTGGATGGCATAATGAAGCCAACCTGCATAATACTAATGGTGGCATTTAAATACGGTATTTTCAGTACAATTTGGAGGCAACTTAGAGGTTTTAATTTAGATTATTTTAATGAAATTAAGCATAGATATATCTCCAGATAAAAATGGGGGCACTTTTTTCTTTGCTGGTGTTGCAGGACACAACTGTTTGATACATTGGAAAGCATCTTGCACGTTTTACTTGTGTGATGTATTTTCTACTGGTTTCATTTACTGTTTTTGATTATTGCCAAGTCAGTAAGGTAGGTTATAGTTAATGCAAAAAATCAGGACTGATGATTAAAAGTGATATAGTTCTTATATTTAGTTTGTCTTTGCATGTTTTAGTGTTTTATTATTTTAAAGAAAGTGAGTCACAGTTTAGGACAGTGTCAAAAAAAGTCAAATCAATTCAGTTATCACTGTAGTTGCCTTTATAGCATTTAATGTATGATTCATCCTACCAAAACCCAACTTCATGATTCATATCAGTTGTATGAGAAGAAGAAAATAATAACTCAATCAGTAGTACCATCAGTTAACTAAAATTGTATTTATTTGTTCTTAAGTAGATAATAGCTTTATGTGCTTCAGCTCTTTGGAGATTCACTCCAAAACAGTATCTCCTAATTACTGTGTGTTTTCCTCAAACCAGCAATTGTAAGAACAGTGGTATCACCTTGGTTGTAGAAATGAACATGATGAAAATCTAAGATTAATTTTTTAATTTTTAATTTTGTTTTCCAGGCAACAGCAAAGCTGCACCACAGTGTCCTCTCCATCTGTACTCAACAAAGTGAGTGTTCCTGCCAAGTGCTGTCATTTAAAAAACATATTTTGCTAAACAGCCATTTTGTGTGGACTTATGTCACCTTAAAAAGTATTTGTCTTAAGCCTATCCACCTGTTCCTCTGTATGTCTCAGGCCCAGTGAAGCCCTAATCTTGCTAAGTATGGAATGAAAGAAGTTTTGAGGTACCATTTGCTGTACATTTGTACCCTTGGGAATCCAAACTTTATCACTTTGAATGTTGCTTTGTTTGTTAGTGACCACAGAGGAATACGTAAAAATGTCAGAGGTTTCTCATACTGCTTGGTTGTTTGGCAAACTCAAAATGAAACACAACAATTGGAATACTGAGGTTTTTTTAACTTGCACATATTTTGCACAGCCCTAAATTTCCTATGCATGTAGGCACCTTAATCTTAATAATTTAAATCAGGAGCTATACACTAAAACAAACTTTTGCCCCAGTCTAGTAAATTCTGAGCTCCCAAAATATTCACCATCATAGTTGGATTGTGTTTTATCACAATATCTAGAAATGTTTTCCCTGTGCTCTAGAAGATTGTGCAGTAACTATTGCCTTAGACCTTCTGTCTTCTTGTTCTCAATAGACATTATCCTCATATAGTGACAGTCCAGTCTTTCCCAACAATGGCAACATATGGACAGACTCAGTACAGTGCAGGAATCCAACAGGCTGCTGCATACACTGCCTACCCTCCTCCAGCACAGCCCTATGGCATACCTTCCTACAGTGAGTACTCTGATGTCACGTTACCTTTGAGTGTATCTTCTTCCTTTTGCTCCTAGAAAAACTTACTTGAAGACTTGAGGTTTAGAATGAAAAGCCATTTCTATATTGGGAGTGTTCACTTCTTAGTCTTAAAGGAAAATCTGACTTTGTTAAAAATGGTAGGATTACTTTGAACTATCTGTGAGCTCCTTATATCCTGGGATACGGTCTTACAAACTACTTAAGGTTGAAGATGGTGAGTAATAGGATAGGAAACAGTATGCAAAACTCAGGTTCAGTAGGATGTTCCACTTATGAGCGAGCAGGAGCTGTGACTCTTGCCATGACTCACTACAGAGCAGTGAATATGGTATTGAGGTAAAGTTCCCTTTGCCTTCTTTGACGTCTCCTGGGGTTTCAGTGATAAAAGCTACTTTAGGAAAAAAATTCTGTATGCTATTACAGAAGATCTGGGACACAAAGCAAAGTAGGGCATTGGTGAAAAGGTACAGAGTACTTTGGTTTTGGAAGACTGTTTGTGTTTAAATGAATGGTTGTTAGCTATAAGTGCCATGAGCATTTCTAACCCTGGTCAACTTTTGTTCCCTACACAGCCTCACAAGCAGCTGTGGGGAGATGGTGCTGGGCTGGGAGCAGCTGGAGGATTCAGGCAGAGAACTAACTAAACCAGCACTCCTAATGGTGGAAAGCCTGGCAAACCAAGTGTTAAATGTCTTCAAGCTGTGCATGGAAATAGCATGCTGTTGAGGCAATTGGGAAGTTCTTTCCACTCCTGAAGACCAAAGGGATACTGCTCTTGCTTAGGCTTTCTTTAACAGAAAGTTTTGAGGCTCCTTATTCCGAGCTGATCTCATGAGTGCAGCTTCATAGTTCTGTTTCTGCTGCTGGTTTCTCTCACACTCTTAAACACCTTCATTTGCTTGGCAAATACAGTATCCTTTCCCAACAAGATTTTATACAGCCTTTGATAACACTTTTCCTGAAGGGAAATTCAATGCAATAGTCTGGAAGGTGAGGGAAATGGTCTTGGCAGAGATGAAGGTCTACCAGGATGATGAGAGGAATGTTTTGAGACCCTTTCCTGGAGCTACTTGTGTGTTTGCATCAGCTGGCTGACTTCCAAGACAAACTCTGAACAGTTGTCCTGTTAGAGCAGGTGAAAGTAGAGCCATTTGCTACTGCCTTGAGTCTTTAGGGCATACATGTGTCAGGCCCATATGCTGCTTATAAATCCTGTGGATGACCTCTTAGCATCCTTGAGCAGTGATTTCCCTCCCCCAACCCATATACCCTCTCTAAGATACTCAGCACAGCGTATGAAAAACTCCACCTGGCTGACAACCAAGAACAATGAAGCAGTATTGTTTTTAGGCACAAAAATAAAACTCAGCCAGTTTCTAGACAAAACAGAACATTGTGTGGAAATTAATTTGGTGCTAAGTTATTTCACTGTCTGACAACAATTTTAGACTTCCAAAAAGGCCCATTCGCTGAAGATTAATTGTAGCCAGGGTAGATGGAGTGTTTGCATGCAGAGTGCTGAAGTAATTGAAAATCATGGGATGTTATGAAAAGAGGCTTCTCTGCACACACTCGCAAATCCCTTTACTTCCCCAGCAGTAATGGACCCGGACGCCTGCACTAACACATGTTCACTCACTGTCCAAATAAACTTCCTGCATTTCACAATACAGCATTGTCATATTGATGCTAACTTGTGCTCAGGTTGTATTGCAGCTATTCTCACCTAAAGCTTAAAGAAGTAGTTTTATTAGAGAAGATATTATCTGGGGGAAATTATTCCCAACCTGAGCAAATGCAGACTTGTTGCTTCTAAGAGTCATTAAGCTAGAAAACAGCATGTTTGATGAAAGGCACATGAATTCAACTTGTCTTTTGGCAGGTTTGTTTGTAAGTGCTCACAGACAACAACAGCCTGGGAAGTATATAAATCCAAGGCCAGAATGTCAGCAGGGTCTTTGTTTAGCTCTAGTACTCAGGATGTGTCTGTGGCTATTTTTTGTTTTGTGCAAATAGGTATGCAAAAAAGGAGGAGGATCACACCCAAGGATTCATAATAAGACACACCTTTCAGCTGTTTATATTAACAATACAGCTGTAGAATCTTGGCAGCATCTCTGAATAAAATATCAGCCCCTTTTACTATCAGCAAATACTTAATTACCAAACCTGAAAATATAATGGAAGTGAAAGATATGTCTGCTGAGAACAGAAGTCTTGAGGTTCATTTGCTGCAGGTCCTGTTGCTTTGTTAATCATTGCTTGCACCTGATAACTGTTCAGAAAGGTCTTGAGTCAATGAGTTTGTTTAACAGCAAAACAAAACTGTTTTTCCATAAATTGTTTTTGAAAACAATGTTATTTGTGTTTGCTTCTCTATCTTAAGAAAAGTTCATTCATGTGTGGATACAGGATGTGGCTCACTCAAATACTAATTGTGGTGAATGCGCTTGACTTGTACTGCTTGAGAGCTCTTTGAGTAATGAGGATAATTTTAAAGAAATTGTAGTGTGTAGGTTAAAATCTAGCTGAAATATTGTGAATTCCTAATCTTTCTTTTTTATAACTTTACGTGCCAAAATACACACTCTGCTCTTGGTTCCTGCATTGTGCTCCAAAGGCATCAAAACAGAGGACAGCTTGAGCCATTCCCCAGGACAGAGTGGGTTTCTTAGTTATGGATCCAGTTTCAGTACCCCGACTGCTGGACAAGCACCATATACCTACCAGATGCATGGTAAGTACAGCTTGCTGCTTTGTGGGATGTACCATGAGAAGTCGGAATAACATACTCCTCATTAGATCAGTTCTTCTTTTGTAATTACAATAAAAAGATCAGTAATAGACAGACAGGGTAGGGGAGAAAGATTTTGGAGGTCTGTTGTGCTTATCAAGGAATTAATTTCTGGCAAAAGTACTGGATTTAGCACTGAGGCACCCTAGCAAAACCTCGCGTGTGACCAATTTAAGCTTTGCCTTTCTGCAGAAACTGTTGTGTTTAATACATCTACCTTTTTAAACTCATAAAGTACCAGTATCATTGAACAACCACAGGCTACCAGGTGAAGTGAAATTCTGAAAAGCAGAGCTGAAAGCAGCTGTTTTTTCCCTAGGGTTCCTGAGTAAAGAATTAAAAAGGTTAGAATAACTGTTTTACTATTGTCAAAATATTAGCTCGTTATATAATAGTGAACTGGATTTCCTTATGTCTTCAGTGACACTGCCTTCTTCTTGGAGCTTTACAACACTTCGTTTTGTTGTATAACCAAGAAGGTCAAAATACACTTCATTCCTAAAAGTAAAACTTATTTTCAGTCATTCAATTTCAGAAGCCGTACAAAACACCAGATTGCATGAGACTCAGTCAGTGTTGATTTGCCAACTCCAGGGAAGTCATGGAAGGGTTTAAAGCTGAAATACAGAAAAGTGGGAAGTAAATTAAAATGTTGGAAGTTCACTTGTGTTTCCTTTTAACCCATTTTTTTAGCACGGCGTTGCATTTCTTTGAGTATTTTAATGTTGCTTGTCAGAAAGAGAGGTTTTTGTTTTCCTAAGTGTTACAGCATGCTATTTCCTCCAGCATGCCTTGTTTCTGATCTTTGTGAATTACATTTATTTATTAGTTTGTGTATTTATTTATTGTTTTCAAACTTCTGAGTCATTAAGTGTGAATTGGAGGGGCAGTGTTAAAATTTGGATATACTCTGTTAATCTGAACATAAAAATACCTGTCCAGGAAATTCTTCAAGCAATGATGATCAACTCTAATGCAACAATAGCAGATGAGAGGAACCATAGGATAACCATTTCAGCTTTATCAATTGTCTTACTCACAAAAAGAATGATGAGTATCTTCGGAGGAAAGTATGTTCTAGAAAGTTAAAAATTGTCCATCGTAGGTTCTGTTGAGTGGGAAGGGTCAACCACAGAGGCTGAGTATGCTGTTTATTGCTGTGGCTAAATGTATTCAGGCTCACTAGTTTAGGAGCAGCTTGCATACAACTGCAGCAGCTCTGCTGGCAGCAGCATGAGCTCTCTGAGAGGCTCACAAGAAAAAAGCCCACAGAGCTATGATTTTCTACATCTTGACTCCTACAACCTTCATCCATTCTATCTCAAATAGGACTTCAGTTTTTGCTTTCTGTTTTACTCCTTGAACATCTCAGTCTTGTCTTGAGATTGTGTTTCATTGTCAGCAGTGGAAGTCCTCTCTGGTAAAACTGGCTTGCATTACCAGCAATGGTAGATGCTGGAGTGTGATGGCTTGTTTGCTGCTTTGTCAGTTGGCTGAAGTATTGTGTATGTGCCCTCCTGGTCTGTTCTGTGCCCTGACTAACCACTGTGTGATTAGATGCTAATGATTGTTGCACCACTGTTGACTCAGCATAGGCATTCTCTTTTCCTGCCATGGAAGATCAGTGTATTCCCATCTATGTTTCTCTTGCTTTGTGTTTTCCCAGAATGCAGCTCCCACATGTGCTTTGTGTTAGCTTAGAAGAATCTGAGATATTTGGGAAGGCAAACTCTTGACTCATTTGGGACTGAAGTTTTTAAGATGGCCCCTTTCTTCAATTAAGAGATTTAGATGAACAAGTTTTGTTTAATCAGCACTTGAACATGTTACACTTGTAAGGAATACTGACAATCGAGGATGTTGTACCAAAACAGGCTGGAAAAAACTTTATGCAGAAGTATATGAACACGAATGTGCCCAACGTGCTTTCAGGTAATGTTCTCTAGGGTGATGCTGCGGTGTTAGATAAATTTGCTTCTTTTCGTTCACATTTTTATGCTAGACAGATCATTTCAGCCAGCTCACTAAGCTGTCAACACAAAAGGAAAACTGCTGCTGCATATGGCAGGTGCTTGCTTACTCCAAGGCAAAAGGAGCAGAAGTAAATGTGTCTTCCTGTTGTAAACAAATATTTCCACCCTTCTCCTTGCTCGTGAAGGGAACAGTCTGAAGCTCCCTGACCATGCAGTTTATTTACCTTGTTGAGTGCTGGTGAAAGGTTTGAGTGAGAAGCTGGGAGCCTTCCTGTGCTGAGTGCTACTGAGGAATGTGCGCTCTGTGCTTTCCCACGCTGCAGCACCTGGGGGCAGGGAGGCAATTCTTCCATCTCCTTAATCCAGTCGAGCAACTCCATGCCACCCAAGCTCCAGGACCATTGGGACTTCTGCCAAGTTCACATCAGCCCTGTTGGTCACCCCATTAGTGACCCCAGGCAGGGACTTTGGCTGATGAGATTAAACAGCTGAAGGTGCAAATTTTTATTTAAATACTTTTATAAAATCAAATTTCAGGGAGACTTTAAGAGTTAAGCTCTTAAGCCTCACTTCAAGGATAAAATATTTATTACATCATGTCAAAATAGAGAAGAGATCTTGAAGAGTCTGACAAATGCAATGGATCAACAAGGAAGGACATCTCCAGGAGTGTCTGCTGCTTAGTTTTGCAGCAGTGTGAGAGAAAAAAATGCTTTTTTCAAGCTAGCTCTGTGAGTATTGTAAGTTGGTAATACCTCAAGTACCTAACTGAAATAACTTTTGACTGCTGTTGGCTTCTATTGAACATCAGCTCCCAGAGCAACGTAGTGAAGTTGTCTGCAGGCAGGCGTGGGTGGTCAGGCCATGAATCTGGAGCAGCTCATGCAGACTGTGCAAATCCTCACAGTCCCCTTGCTTATGAATTACATGGCCAGGAAATAGGTGTGTTATGCTGATCACCAAGGAATAATGACCTTTTGGATGACAAATATTTTGTCTCATAAGGCTCTAGCACAAATGTTCTCCTTCAGTACATGCCCAGGTAGTTGGAGCTGTTCGGTTTGCTCTCATGTTTCTTTGGAACCAACACAAGCTCTGGCTGGGATGTAAGTGTTAGGCTGAAGCCTCACCTCCCTGATGGCTCTTTTGGCACTTCTGAAGCCAGATTTCCTCAAGTCTGTTGATTTTCTCCACAAACACAGATGATGCAGATGCAATGGGGTAGTGTTCAGCTTTCCATTTTTAACTGCAGTTACCAACTGTATCCTGGATCTTGAGCAAGAACAGAATCCACTGAAAAGCAATAACGAGGATAAAACATTCTTTCAGTTACTAAGTGGTAAAGAAAAAAAAAAGCAAAACTATTTTACAGACAGCCAGAAGGGGAAATCTATTTTCATGCTTTCCTAGCATGAAAATAAATTAAATGTGGAAGGGCTTATAAGCCAAATAGCTAATGCAGTATGTCACACACATATATAATATAAAAGATGAGGTTGGCAAGTTCCATATCTGCCAGAAAAGACATGAAACTATAACACAAAGGTACTATAGATCGAAATAATGATTTTAATTTCCATGTAACACAGTGGATATGATAGTATTTTGGCAGACTGAGTAACATTCAAATAGACTGAAATGTAGTATTACTTACTCTGAAGGACTGACTTTATTCTCTTGTTTTTAATAAGTGCTGTATGCAGTGTTGACTCAGGTCATTACTGTATTTACAAAATTAATTTGTTGTGATGAAGCTACAATATCTGAAGTATGCATGTGACCAGTTCAGGGAGGCAACTTGTTTTTAGAGCTGTGAATCAGAAGAGAAGGTAACAGCCTGCATTACTTTTCTGTCTTTTATGTAAAAAAATTGTAATACTGTGGAGGAAAAAAAGCTGCTTCAGGTCTGTGCTGTTTCCTAATGGATCCTCAGACAAGTATGCAACTGCAGTACTGACTCCCCAAAGAACACCATAGTCTATGTATCAGAAATATATGGAATATAAGCCATTAAGAAGTAATTCTTAACATATACTTTTCAACATGTACATGTTCTTACAATTTAGCAGTTTAGTGAGCTGTTCAGAGTTTTGGTAAAATTATTACTCAGTAATAAAAATAGTGTACAAGATACAAAGGTTGTATTCACCCTCTGCCCCATGGAGCTTACCATGTAAACTGGCAATTGAGGAAACTGCTTCTTGTTGGGGAAGGATCTTCAGAAACTAATGACATGAAGCCACTCTGGCTTCTGGCTTCTCTGCACTAATGGTAACAGTGCAGACTTGAGTTGCAGTAGGGCAAGCGATTACACTTGTGTTCTGCCAAGCACAGTCATGCCCAAATGATTCCGTTCCTCAAAGAAAGAGAATAGGTCATCTTTTAACCCTAGTGTTTTTGGACTGAATCTCCGGTGTGCTTCTCTTTGTCTGCCATACCACGCCTATTAGAGCTCAGTAAGATTAGTAAAACCATCCACATTTCATGATAATCAATAATTATAAACATTTTCATCTATCCAAATAGCCAGCCAGAGCATGAAGTGAATGTTTCAATTAAAGTATGTTGGTTTGGGAGGGAAAGGCTTGTTTGTTTTCTTTTGGGGTGTTTTTGTTGTTTTGTTTTACAGTCCTCAGAGATATTGTTCATATATTCACTCTCCAGACATCAGGTCATATTTTCCTGTGCATTTTACATATGACCTTACTTAGTTTTACAACACTTTATCATTTATGCTTGGTTACTGGAGGAGTTTCTTGATACTGCAAACAGTTGCTTTGGTCTGTGCAGGCAGTAGGTGCTTCATCATCCAGTCTTGCTGGTAATTAGCATCATCCCACATCCCCCTCCTTGCTGCTTCTCTTCTGATGTGTTGTCCCTTGGATTCTGAATGAAGAGAAAACTATAGAGTTATAGTCCTGTGAATGTTAGCATTGAAGACCTTCTGTTCACTTGGAAAAATACTTTGGACTTCACATTAGTGTAAAATAATGGAATCTGATCCTGTGTAGGAGCAAATGCACTGTCAAATGTATAAGGAAATCTGTGGAATGTAATAAATTTATCATTTAATCAGCTATGTGAAATACTAAGAGAAAACTGTGCTGGCACATTAGCTAATATAGAAAACCATAAGCTATGTAGAGAGAGCAATGGCAGCCAGCTTATAGCATATTTCCTGCGGTCACATGAGCTTGTGTTACCCCCTTATTGCACATCAGGCCATCTCTTCTCAGCTTGTCATTAATTCCTAGACAATGCCTTGCTCTTCAGTTATTATTGCTGAAATGACAGCTGGAATGAAACTATGAAATTGCACAACAGTTAAAACTATGCAGATACTGTTGTTGGGCAGGAAAAGATTTGGCCATTTTTTAATAGCCAAATTCATCTACCCACAAAATACTTTTTACATTACAAAGGAAAATTCAGTTACGTAACTGGGATAACTTTCCTTTGCCAAGGAATTGCAAAGCAGTATTGAGTTCAGTGCAGACATAAATTTGGGGCCAAGGACCTACGCAGTGAAATTCTTTGCTACTGCTGAGCATTTGTTTTCTTAGTAGAGTCCATTCTGATCAGCTGTCAAATAATGAATGAATAGAAACTGTCATATCTTTGTGCAGTATTGATTTGAGATGGGCTAACTATATATGTTGCTTATGTTTGTGAAATGAATTGCTTATGCTTGAGACAAAGTAAAATCTGACTATTTAATTGATTGAAATGTTCCATTATGCTGAAAACATTTTGGCTCTTGCTGATACCTGGATAATGTTTTCAAAGGGGTGCCTGAATTTCTTGCAGTTGTGTGCCAGTTTGTTACATATTTAATATGAGCCCATAAATATCTATATGGCATGAATACTTAGCTCTATGTGCATTAATTTTGCAAAGGAAGTAGCATGTTTTATTTTAAGGCTGATTCTTTTGTATTCGGTGATGAAATGTATGAGAAGGGCAAATTTCAACTTACACTTCAGAAAGGTGGACCATGCTTTGTTACGCAGATAGTGAATCCATCTGAAGTCACAGAAAATAAAGGACAGGGAGAGAATGTTCTCAGCCAACTGTAACTCAGATGCCTTAGGTTCATAAAATTAAAACCTCAGTAGAAAATGAGTGGCCTCTTTCAAAAGCTTCTGCTTCACAGATGGTTTGCATTAGTTGCAGTCTAAAACTGTGGCAGCAAAGCTGTCCTCTACTCCATGGTGAGTTCAGCAGGGAGAGGCCTCTCTTCAGGAGAGGTCAGACCTCAATTTTACAGTGTAAATACAAGTTTTCCCAGAATAACAGCACAGCCACCCTGTCAAAGATTTCTAAACACAAGAGGCTGACCACGCTACATTTACTTTGTTTTAAAACCAGCTATCTTACAGGAGAGGGAGCTCATAGGGAGAAGCAAAGGTGTTGACAGTGATGCTCTATGAGCTGCAAGGATCTGTGCTACTGCTATCCAAGCAGAAAACCCTGCTTTAGCTTCTCCCATTTCCAGCTTTTTTGGTGCTTCTATTTGGAAACCTTATTGTCATTGATATTAAAATATATTCATAGGTCCTTATTAAGTAAGGAGGGACTTGGAAAGGGGATGTGCCATGGGAGTTTCAGAGGAATAACAGAAAATGAGTATTTTGAAATACTAGCTTTGAAAATATTTAGGAATAATTGTTTCCTCAATGTGAAGTGCAGTGAGGGAGGAAGGCCTGAGAGTTCTGTTTGTTTTTTAGGAGAGGAATCAATAAGGTAGGGAGAGTAATGATGGGACTGGATGAAGAAAGTACAGCTTGTGATGATGAGGAAGTGGGAATCAATAGAGAATAAAGGAATGAATGATGTTTTCCTAAGCTGTTTTTTTTTACTATTTTGGCAACATTTGTGGAGGTCATTTCAAATACTCCAAATGGTTAATCATGGAATCATAGGATCATAGAATCACAATAACACAATACACAAACAGTACACTGAAATACCTTTACATGAGACCATGCTAAGATTTCTGTTGAGACTTCATTAATAAACCAAGTGGATACATATATTTTAAAGGAAACAATACATCTTTGCAATAATGAGATTTTAAATCACAGTTTGGCATCTTGAGTGATAGAACTATATGGGTAATAGCAGATGAGAAAATGTAGAGGCATATATTTACAGTGAACATCTCAAATTTAAAATAATTCTGTAGTTTCAGAATTCTATCATTCTCTTTCATATAGATGCAGCATCAACATAGAAAGTAGTCACATTACAGAGATGCTTGGATGTTGTGAAGACTTCTGTTTATGGGCTGTATTTTGTTCATTTTTGTAGGTTAAAAGAAAATTTGTAAGATGGTAACAGCTTGGGAAATTACAAACTTGGCCTTGAGTATTCATTTATGGTGCAGTTGGCATAGAATATGCTAAAATGTTATAGAAGCTTCACTGAATAATTGATTTGGTATACCTAATAATGTTTTCTTGAAAATATCTAGAAGGCAATAGAAGAGCTAATATAAAATTACATATAAAAATTTATATCAGGAAACATCATACTCGCATAGTCAAACACTTGAAAGGTGGGAAAGATGTGACTCATGGTACTTGTGCAGCAATTGTACTGCCTCTTGGTGTATGTCATTTCCAAACACTGTGTAAGATAATGCTCCGGTGGAAAAAGTATAAGGCAGTCATAAAATCAAAGACCGTGATGATGGTTGTGGACAAATAAGTCTGACTCTGCTTCAGTTAGCACAGGCTTTGCAAATTAGGAGTTTCTTAGCTGCTGTGCTGGCATCAAATAACCCTCTTGCATGTTTTTGTGCTTTTTTTTTTTTTATATGCAGTTTGGATACATTTTCTATTTATACTGGCAGGGTTCAAATAATCTTCTGTCCTACAATACTGGGACATGTAGGACTTCCCTTTTTCCTTTTGCATCTTGCCCAGTTATCTGTCAGTGGGTCTGAAGCTGTCATGCCTTGGATCAGACTGCATCAGAAAGAAGCTTTAATTTTTGGTGGCTCTGGAATCCCCCGGATAAAGTCAGTCTTCTTGGTTGTTTTGTGTTTGTTTTTTTTTTTTAAACAAGAGATTTTTCAGAATCAATCTATATCATTGTTTCATTTTTTTATCCCAAAATGTTTCCCTGTGATTTGCTTTTGAGGACAACCCAAAGTGATTTCCTTGCATCATCATTTGATTAGAGGGGTTGAAAGGAACACTTTCTCCAAAAAATAATAAAATTGAGTTGCTTTCCCAGGCCTCAAATCCTGAGAGTGAGTATAAACCATCCCAGCACTTTCAACGCCGTTGTTGAGCTGGATTGATCTCAACAGGTGACCAGGCTCAAAAGCATGGTAAAAGCCAGGCCTGTACAACTGGCCTGGTTATCACTTGTTAAAGCTCTTTGAGGCTCTGTGGGTTGAACACTCCCAGAAGCAGGCAGCAGGGAAAGAGCTTTGACTCAGAAAAACTGTACTGTGAAATATGTTTTGTATCACCACTCAAAGTGCCCATGAACACCTGGTCAGACTAGCAGGAGTGAATGCGAATGTAGTGGGAGACGAATGGACATACTTTAAATGGGTTGCATGTCAGGGGGTAATATCTGCAGAAGGTGTTTGCATGCTTCTGGGAGCAATATCCTTTAATAGACACTGCTGATGTCAAGTGCTATAACGTGGCAGAACCATGCTTTCATCTAGGTTAGTATAGTGTGCTCTTCCCTATACTGTCTGAGCCCTTTCAGACAGAAATACAAGACCGTTTTTGGTTCATTATGCCTAATGGCAAACAGTTGAGCAGTATGCTGCAAAGTACATGTGGGCTGAGTTTTTATTCTCCTTTAACAGGTCAGATAGTCTTGAAATACCTCCACAGCTGACAGCCATGCAACATTTTATGAGCTTTCTTGCCCAATAAATGCAGGCAGATGTTGTTGGATTTGGAACATTACGAGGCACTGGAGTATAGCTGGTGGGAGGTAATTTTGAGGAGTGCTTAACCTCTGGCTGAAAAAGTAGCAGCTTGGAGAATGCAATATTTACTGCAGGAAACATTAGCTTGTCAAAAGAGGTAAAGTACTGCAAAGAACCTTTTTGAATGACCATGCAAATCTTCATCCAGATGTGTTTCGTAGCGTAGAGTAATGCATGCTCCTCTGGGAGTTAGACTAAGGCCTTTCCTTGTATCATTTGTAGTCAACATTGTTTCCTGTAGGAAAACAGCTTGCTAACCTAAGAATATACAAGCAATTATAGGCAGGCTTGTGAAATATCATGCAAATCAACTGAACCCCGTAAGCATTCATTTTATTAGTTCTCCATAATCAAATAATCCTTTGAGAGAGCTACCTAAAACCACTGTGTCTGCAAATCTACGAGTTAGAGGAAGCACTTCAATCTAAATGTTGTTGTTCTATTTCACCCTTCTGATGACAGGGCCCTCTGACCTGTGTAATGCAAGAACACATACCTAATATTCAAAGTTTGCCATGGTATTGATCTGCACTATACCACAGATCCATTCTATCTCTGTAATCACAACTTAAGACACAGATATTCTTGTGTTGTACTGTATATTCATAAGCTGAAATAAAACACTTTAGCAATGCAAGAGCTATAGTTCTGAAGATACTAAAAATAAGTGTGAATATTCCCTTGTTTTCTTTATATACCCTTGCGTGAAAGGGAGAGGAAAAAGAAATGCATCTTGTAATTGCAGTGGTGGGAAGAGCAAAAGGGAGAGACTGAGTAGGAGAAGCTGGTGTGAATATTGTTGCAGGAGCAATGCACACATCATTGAATTACCCTTGACCATGTTATGGATTTTAAAATACTTGAATTAAAATGGGAAGGAGGGAGACATAGTAAATGAAATCCATGTGTATGAATATATAACATCAATCAGCTCACAAAGAGTTTCTCTATAAATATTGCCCTTGGACACTCATGTAGAGAAGGGCCACATCTACTTATCAAGGAGAAGCCATGGCACTGAATATGTACAGCATATGCATGGCTTTTATGTGGTGTCTTTTCATGCAAGTCTGTTTGTGATACCCATACTTTAAAGAGAACGTTTTCAGTACCATACATCTGAAGAGCTATTCTCCTCCAGAATCCAGATTGTTTTATTACCAGCTAAATGTTCTTTAAGCTACCTGTGAATGAGGGCATTGTGACATTTAGCAACTGGTGTGATTGAACACAGATGTGAACCATATTCCATATGGAGAAGATCCAAAAGGAGAGATTGTAGGCTTGTTTCTGATTTGCAGGCAGGAATTTGAATGCAATTACTTGATATTGAGCTACCAAGATAGATAAAAACAAGTTGCTTGCTTGCACATCTATAGTACTGCAAGTGTAAAATCAGCTGCAGTTTGAAACAGTGTGCTGTATTCAGAGGTCAGGAAAATATATACCAATATATACACCATATATGTATATATATATAATGCCAATATGTATGGAAGTGAAAGTCCTGTGATAATTGAAAGTAAGCATTCAGAAATGGGATGGGGTGAGGCATTTAATACATTGCTTACCCAGTGGCTTCCTAGAAGTGCCCCATTGCAAATAACCACACTTTTCTAATGCTATTCCTGCATATCTCTGAACATTACAAGTGCTATTATCATAGTATCATTTGAGTTGGAAGGGACCCTTAAATATCATCTAGTCCAACTCCTCTGCAGTGAACAGGGGGACATCTACAGCTAGATCAGGTTGCTCAGAGCCTGCTCCAGCCTGACCTTGAATGTCTCCAGGTCATTCACCAGATCTCTGGGCAACCTGTGCCAGTGCCTCACCACCCTAATTGTAAGAAACTCTTCCTTATGTCCAATCTAAATCTCCCCTCTTTTATTTTGAAAGCATTTCCCCTTGCCCTATCACAACAGACCCTGCTAAAGATTCTGTCTGTGGGAAAGCACTTTAAAAAATGGCTAAATGAGGAATAGGGATAATTGCTAACACCAAGATGCAAGGTTTGTTGGTAGTTTTCCAGTGCTACTTGAGTGTAAAATTTACTGATGCAAAACTGAAATTGCATGCGGCAGATTCATTTTATTAGTGGAATTTTTATTTCTCATCAACAATTTAGGGAGGAAAAAGCAAAAGCTTGGGGCCAGTTTTGATGTATGTATGTTCTGAATGGCTCAATTTTGTGAGGCTTTTCACAGAAACTAAATGGCAGGCCTCATTCTCTGCCTTTTGTTGGATGAAAAAGGAGGTTTTATCCTTATCTTCATTGCCTGTGGTGCTTGTTTGTTTTCTTTCCATCTGAATGGATTTTTCATCATTGAAAATGTGGTCTCTCCAGAATGTCTAGCCTGTAACGTCAAAGAGAGACTTAGCTATCATTCCTATCAGATGGTCTAGTCCTCACAAGTGTTGGTGTTGAGTGCAGTTAAAATGAAATATTTCTGAACCTGGATTTTCAAGAACATTTTTTCCATGCTGATAATTGATTTTTCCCATAAAATTTTCATCCTTATTCAGCTGGGAAGAACTTCTGAATTTTTACCAGCTTTATTTTCTTGGTTTCCCAAGGTTATTTATCTGTACCTACTCTGCTGTAACAGGGCTGAGCTGCAAAGAAATACTGAGCTTAGCCACTCTCAGAGTATTCCTGGGGTGGTAGAGGGGGAGGTTGCCTTCTCCTTATGCAGTGGAGGAGGAGAAAGAAAAACAGGACTGTTTGATCTCAGTTTGGACAAATGATACTGAATGGATACTCCTGATTGGTGAGGATACTGTCAGGGGACAGAGTAAGTGAAAAACCTGATTTGCTAAAGCCTGTTCTCAGGCCAGGTGAACTCAAGGTTTGGGGAAAATGTCAGGCTTAAACACTTTCAAAAGTATTCTACAAAACCAGAGTGCAAAATCCACTATGTAGGATCTAGTCACTGTGCACTGTGAGAAGCTGTGGAGCATGAGTCAATCTCCATCCTCTCACCCCTGTGTTTTTTACCCTTTTCTTCCTGCTCGCACCCTGTGTGTGTGCACAGACGCACTTGGGTTGCGCTGCTGGAAGCTCAAAGTAAGTTCATTCCAATAGAGCAGGTCTCTCCTTCTTTTATAATTCCCTCTAATCATCTGGAATCCAGGAAGCTGTGGTATCATGTAAAGGTAGCACAGCAATAAACATGTTCTCATCACAATTTACACATAAAGCGTGAGTCCCTCGAGGTAACTCTTTCCTCTCTTGACAGCTTTAATAAAGGATGATGGATTGTTTCTAAATGACAGTTTAGGAAGATCAAAAATTCCCCCCTGCTTTGTTTTAAGCGCTGGTGTACAAGAGCTGTTTGTGTTCTGTGAAAGTTGTTTCTGCCTGTAAGCACTGGGGCTCTATTACTCCCCTTCACAGTGGCGAGAACTGCGTAGCTACCATAGGGATATATTCATCCTGCTGTGTTGCTTTTTCACAAAATACAGAAAAGCAAAGCCTAGCTTTGCTTTTGGGTGGACATGGGAAATGCCAATAGCTGGATGTGTTGCCGTTGTTAGGATGCCGCTCTGGGCGTTCTCCCCATACGGGCTGTGTGGAGGAGGAGGATCGGGCACTGTGTTGGCTTTCTTCCCAGAGCTGCCTCTGAGGGCTGAATGCCAGTGGAAGGCATGCCCCGAACCCACCTGCGCTGGCTCAGCTCTCCCCAGCCAGCATGCAAAGGTGGCTTTAGGGGCCCAGCAGTCACCTGCGCCCTCTTTCTCCTTCTCGGTTACATGTGGCAGCAAATTAGTTCTGGAAGGCAGTCTTCCCTCCTGTTTCTTTTTGGTGTGAGATTTATTTCTCACTGCATGTGCTTTGTAGCTGCACTTGGCAGAGTGGAGTTTGTTCAGCTGTCCATTCCCTAGCTAATCTGGTGTCTTAAAATAAAAACAAGCAAGTGGGTCTTTAGAGAAAGGATGCCACATGAAGACGTGGAGGGATACATGTGGCTAACACAGAACTGCTCCAAATCATTTTTAGGGTAAGAAACCCAAGAAGAAAAAAAGGCTCAGTACCTGATTGGGGCTTTTTCTGATGTTGCCTCAAAGTGACAAAATGGAGCCTAGACAAGACTTCATTGTGGCCATACAGCGACAAAATCATACCTCTTTCACTGTGTGTAGGTAACTGTGGAAGCAGTGGATCCGAATACCCTTTGGAATCCAGGACCTTGCATTAGGATGGAGTACAGTGTAGTCCAGCTTTTGCCTCTTGTACATGAATAGTTTGTCCTCTGGAGCAAACAACACTGTAGACACCAGAAGAAGACTTTTGGTATAGATTATCATCACCCCACTTGATCTCAAAAGGAAGTTTTCCACCCATGAGAAGAGGGAAATTTTAAAATAGAAAATAGCCTAGACTGGAGTTAAATCAGGGCTAGGACTTGCCGGAGGAATGAGATAAGAAGATCTCAGTAATCTGGCAAAGCAGGACTGTCTGTATAGATATTTTCTGAACCTTTACTTCTCCACCCATAAAATTCTTGCAGTAATACTTCACCTAGCAAAGTAATCTTGGCTGGACATCAGCTACTTCATTGGGAAATTACTATGTAAAAAAAAAATTGCCTGTCCGTCCTTTCTCTTCTTAATACCCCAGTGTATGGGAACTGTTGAATCACTCTGATTAACTACCTGAAGCAAGCGCTGAGTCAGCCATGGGAGCACAGGTGAAGGCAATTCACCTGTGTGCCCGGAAGGGGTGGAGCTAGACTGCACCTCTCCTAGACCCCATGTAAGGGCTGACTCCCACCGAGGTTGGATCTCTTCCTAGAGATTGCTCCTTCTGGAGTTCTTTTGCAAGCCTACAACACCGGTGAGCACCTTACCGCACTGGAAAGAATAGTTAGATATAAAGGAAATCTTACCAGCCTAACTCATCTGTAGAATATCTGTATACTTATTTACCTTGTATCTATATGCTATAGAACATCTGTATACTTACTTACCTTGCACCCAGGATGAAGCAGTGTTTTTTGCTCCCTGCGGTGGCACAGAAACCTGACTGAATTTTAAACTTGGGCTGAATCCTTGTTTTCCAGATTTGTTTCCCAGCTCTGTTTCCCAGCTCCATAAATGTTTCAGTGCATTTAATTGTTGCTTTTGAATGTCTTTCAGTAAGCAGACCCCAGTCTTAACACTAATGTCAGTCATAGCTTGTGATATGCTTTTTTTCTAGGTACTTGATTAGAAATTCTTCATTTAACAATATTCTATTGTTTTGATTACTATTGTGTGTTATGAGTGTGATATTCTTTCCCTTAGGCACAACAGGCATTTACCAGGGAGCCAATGGCCTGACAAATTCTGCTGGATTCAGTGCTGTGCATCAGGTATATCTCAGCATTTATTATTGGCAACCTTGTCAACTATTTTAAACACCTAGAATACTGGTAGATCAGAGAGATTATCCTGGTGTTTACATATATTTAAGAAAAGTTCTACTGTGTGTTTTGCCTAGCGCCATTTTGGTCCGAGTGGTATGGCCATTTGTTGAGTGTCTAGGTATCTTCATTAGCTTTAAGATGTGTGTATCTACATACACACAGAGAATGCAGTCCTTGAAGGACTCTTGGCAGTCTCTGCTGTGGTGTTGCGCAGCAATACTGAGAGTTTCATCACTCCTCTGCCATCTTGCAACTTTCAGATACGTTTTCCAGAGCAGAATACTTCCCTTTTAGGATCTTATCCTCTGCTATCTTGGCACTGTGTAATAAATAGGAACATATTGAAAGAGGTGTTGGCAGGCACTGGACACTGAGCCATCTGAGCTGTCTCTATGCTTCCTTCTTTGAGAGTACACCTGTCTGTGGGCTTCATGCTTCAGATACCTTGAGAAATGTGTGTGGATAAATAAACAGCATGCATATATGCACAAGACAGATGTTTTTGCAGTAATAGATGACTTCTCTTGATTGGACCAAACAAATGAGTACGCTATCCCCAAAAATGTTTTTTAGTTAGCCATGGAGTAATAATTTCAATTACTTGTCATCAAGATGGTTGTTATGTCTCATATTTCAAATGACAACAGTGGGCAATTTCATTATTACTTCAGTTTTGGCTAAAAACATTGTCAATAAATGCTGAAATAAGCGCACTTGATTGAAGTATAGAGCTTACCTGCAAAAAGGAGAAATAAGTGGGTTGTTTTCATCATTTTGTTATATTCTTAAAAAGAAAGCAATGGAATTTCTCACTTCTTTTTCAGCTTAATATTTATTTTAACAACTTGAGTCATCTCTATTCTTGAGAGCTCCCTGGTGACTGAGAGCTAATGAAATAGCAATGTCACAGACAAAGATGTAAGCAGTTAAGAAGGAAAGGGCTTTTAGTCTTTCTAAATACTATTTATTATTTAATTTTATTGAAGACCAGATACTAATTACCATTTCTGGGGAAACAAAAACCTTTTGTTGAAGGACAATCCCCAGAGCATGAATACAGTTCTATGCCTGAAAAAGCAAATAAGTGAACAAGAGCAGGAGTTGCGATGATGAACAGAAGAAACAAATGAAACTTTTTATGTTTTAATTATCCAGATTTCTGATCTATTTCCATGTCTTGCTTCCCACAGAGAAGAACAGGTGGGCAGAGCGTTACAAATTTGTTTGGGACTCTTAACATCAAGACAAAGAGTATCATGATACCCCAGCTTTCCAAGTTCACTTGCACCTTGTATTTTCAGTACAGTTTTCTACAGACAGGGAGGATCATTCTGGCATTTAGTTCTTGCAGAGGCAGTAGGACAATCTCATGTGTGAGCATTTCTGCAAAGAAACTGTTAGATTCATTTTTTTCATTTTTTTATACCCCATTCTAAAAGCTGATCAGAAAATGCTGCTGATCACAGGAAAATGCAACCTACTTTATTTCTGTATAGAATTGTTGAGCCCTGTAATGCAAGATGTGTCAGCATTGATAAATAAGATCCTACAGAAAAAGCAGATCTTGCCTGATATCTGACCTCTTGTTGAGGTCAGCCAATCTTAATAAAGTAGGAATATATCTGGGAGGAGGATAAATGTAATTTCATAAGTGAACAAAACATAGTTCTCTAGCAAAAATATTCCTGAGCCAGGACTTGCTTCGTGTGTAGATAACATTGCCTTGCTGTGTGTGTGATTCCTTACTCATTTATTTATAAGATAAAACCAATGATACACAGAAGTTACATGTTTCTTTTTTCCTCAAAGGAATATTCATCATACCCAAGCTTTCCTCAAAGCCAGTACTCACAGTATTACAGCTCCTCCTACAACTCTCCCTACATGTCCACAAACAGCATCAGCCCTTCAGCCATCCCAACCTCCACTTATTCTCTGCAGGAGTCTTCTCACAACATCACCAGTCAGAGCACAGAATCGCTGTCTGGTAAGTGCATTTCTTTTGTTTTCAGTTTACAGTGCCAGCCCTCTGTAGACATAAATACTGTAACCTTATTGTTGGATGGTTTTTTTTAGTACACGTATTTACACAGATAAACCAGATTTCCTAGCACATAACAGATCTGCTCATAACACAGTTTTGGGAAGAGATCAGAAAACACAGCTTCTGTAAGACCATCCTATGTTTTCATGAGTACACATGGCTTCATCTCCTTCTAAAGGCAGTACAGAAAGATAAAATAATTACATGCAAAAGCCAGATCAATCCTTAGTGTTAATATGTGTAGAAGTAAGTTCAAAACAAGTGGTCATGCTCTGAAAAAGCCCCACAGTTTCCTCAGTACCCCACATCTCTGTCAAAGTTTCTGTTCTCTCCTAACAATCTATAATATATGCATTCATAAGTAAGTACATAAAGAGAAAGTTTCTCATAAAAAAAAAAAAGTCAACACAAACTGTTTGTCTAAGTTAAAAGTTCAAGACAAACTCCGTGTAGAATGACTTCAGAATTTGTGGCCTCTCTTTGAGCATTTAATTCTTAAAGTCTCGAGGCTTAAATGGTTTATGGAATTATTGGAGGATCATAATCCATCAATGTACTGTTCAAGAAAAATCTTCAAATATCACTTCCCTATTAAAGTTTTCATTGGCATGCAATAACATTTATATAGAACGCCACATAATTTGAGGATGATCACAGTATACGCCCATTGTAGGTCTGCTGACTTATGGAACAAATCTGAACATCTGTGGTTGCTCTGAAAGAAAAATAAACTAATATTGGTTGTTAAAAAGAAGCGGTCACAGATTGCTCTAAAAGCAGTTGGAGGATTTTCTGTTCCTTAGATCTTATCTCAGCCTTTTTGAGAAAGTGATTTCAAAAAAGGCTTGTTAGGCACAATCCAAGCTTCTCTGAAGTAGAATATGGTTATTCAAGGAAGCTGGAGAGGCCACAGCTTAGCAAGGTGAAAAGAAAAATATGTTTGAAAAGGATTTGTAATGTAAGGTAAGTGAAATCTGGGCAGGTTTATGAAACTCAAGCCATCCAAAACAAAAACGTTATACAGGGAAGTTCACCTTTGTCTGCCTCTTCTCAGTTATTTCTAAACTGCTGTCACTGGTGAAATGGAATATGGCTAAACAGATTATATATATATTTTATAAATAAAAGGTGATATTGAAAGTATCTTTTTAGTCCTGAGCATTTATCAAATTAAAAAAATACATTTTTGCATAAGTTTAATTGATCCTTGTTTACTTGTCTACTGCATCTCTGATTTTTCTCTAGCAAAGGGCAGAGAGGGGATAAAATTCAAAAAGTTTTGTTTTTTTGATGAAAAATGTGATTATGTTTTTGAACTACCACATCTTTTTTTTATATATACAGTCTTGCTGTTTTCTGAAGTTGTTGCAACAGATCTTAGAAGTTTTAAATTATTTCTTTGTCAGCTATTGATGTGAAAAGAGTAAGATTTTCTGATAGTATTTTCATAGCATTTCTGGTGCTCTCCACTAAAAGGTTTCCTGCTTTAATTATAATGAGACAGTGCAAAATTTAATTTTAAATTTAAATATTCTTTTCCTCCCAATAGGAGAATATGGAACAACACCAGCAAAAGATATAGAGACAGACAGACATCACAGAGGGTCGGATGGCAAGGTACGAGCCCGATCAAAAAGAAGCAACGATCCTTCCCCCACTGCTGACAGTGAGATTGAGGTAATAAAATTAACTTACATTCCCTTAGTAAATCCTGCAAGAGAAACAGTTGCATCTATCAGCAAATCCCACCAGCAGACTAGTGAATTGTAAGAGCCAGAATAGCATTAGCAATATAATTGGAGCCTTTTATTGTGGGAAGTCAAAATAATTGCTCAATTTCTATATTATTAGCATCTCTGATTCTTCTTTGTATGTACATTTATTTACTGGTGCTTTTTGTAAGTCTGCTGTTTCATTTCCCCATCTTGACATGCAATGAGGAATTTCTGTAGCTGTTAGGAGAGCAAACTCTCAGGGTGATCAGCATGAACACAGTTTCAGATTTCCTGATCTGTTGTTTTGCCTGCTTTCACAAAGCATCTGCAGTTGATGTGCTACATGGGCGTGAGATCTTAAAGTTCCAGTCCAGTTGGACATATTTCCTGACTGAACAAAGTCATGCAATTGCATAATGTGTAACTGTATTTCTCTTTTCCACCCTGTCTGTCATCACAGCGTGTATTTGTGTGGGATTTGGATGAGACGATAATTATTTTTCACTCCTTACTCACGGGAACCTTTGCGTCCAGATATGGGAAGGTAAAACCTAATTTTTTTAACATTACTTCTTGTCTAGCCAGATTGCATCAGGAACTGTGTGGCAGTTAATAAGACAGATTTTTCAAGCAGATGCTGCTGATTTTATTCAGACATTTGTGTAAATATGTCCTGTGGTATTTCCTTCTAACAGGAATATTTAATTTACCTCCCTTTCATGTTGCAAGAAGCTCCTTGTTTTTAAAAGCTTGTATTGTTTGGCTACAACTAGATAGGACATCAGGATGTGCTTTGACTTTCTTCTGCAAGGAAGAGCCTACCTAGCTGGTACAGGGCAGTAACTGGCCTGAATGAGGTAATGTTTTCTGTTAGACTGGTGTTTTCTTTTGAATCTCAGACAACTGCTTTTTTAAGGAAGATCTTCTGTTAGTCAGTTTAGATTGTTATGGAGAATACTGGCTCTTCTTCCTGCATGGCTGCTGAAGCACACATTTTTAAGAGGTTTTAGGAACCATATCTTTAACTATGCTAACTTCAGATACCCCCTTTGAAACACTGGCAATGACATTTTTTGAGGCAACATTCTCTGTGTATGAACAGGCTGAATTTGGCTGCTCAGAAGAAAATGCTTGGTCTTTAATTTAGTACCATATGCTTCAATTTCTTCCTAAGGCAGCTTTTTATGATAAACACTTAAGTCACTTGGAATTACAGAATGTCAAACACTTCTAAATGGGCAGGAAAAAAGACAATATCATTACCTAATTAAAGGTGGATGACCTAGTTGGCAGCTGTTTCCACACATGGCTTTGAACAGTCAACTTCATCAGGAGACTGGAAAATAACCCTGCTTCTCTCTGGAAAGCAGAAATATGATTTGACATCATTTCATAGCTTTACCAGCTGTACTTGTTTTACGACAGTTATAACAAGCTGAATGTGTAATTAGCAAGATAGATTTATTGTTTGCTGTTAGATGTGCACAGTTGTAAAGGATATAAAATGGTGTTTGTGGTGTGGAAGTCTACTGCAGCACTTGGAATGCTGCTAACACTTCTAGCAGCACCCTCTGAAAACCAAGTATGTGTTTCCAAGCAGGGATTTATTCAGACCCATGTTATACAAGGTAATTGAAGCGGTTACTTTTCCCAGGGAACATAATGAATGAGGCTGTCTGAGGTATACATGTGCAAGCTCAAACCTACTGCCTGCAAAAAATAGAATTAGGCAGGATCAGGAAATATAAACTTACGTGGTGTAGACCTGCTATGTGGTCATACTTAGGATTGAGTAAGGGCTGCAAATAGCATACAGAGAATTCCCTTAACTGTAGCAGTATGTTTAGTCCTAGCATAAAACCTCTGAAGCGGTTCTCTTCATCAGCTGCCTCCTGCTCTAACTCAGGGGACATGGGGTTGGTTTCTTCTGCACGGGGGTAGATGATGGACCGAGGGATGTGACAGACTTGCAGAGGTGAGGAGCCTACCACCACAGTGCCTGTGAGCTCTTGCTCATTTCTGTAGCAACCAATGTGGAGATGAAGTGGGGTCAGGGAGTGGAGCCAGAAAAGATTTATCAAAAGCACTTACCAGTGTGTGAGATGTTCCCATTGGCCATGAGAGTACATTAGGTGGAGGCAGGGCACTTGTGGGCAGCAGCCTACAACACAGAATAGGGAGAGAAAAGCACAGGAAAATGGAAAACTGGGATTTTCTGTTCAGAAAGGCTTCTATGGCTACAAAACAACAAAATTGTGTTGGCTGTTGCCTTTATACAAATGTAAAGAGAGGTACAAACAGATTTTTCTTTTTTTTTTTGAATGAGTGAATCATCTTTTCTATTAAGCTACAAAGCTCTTTGAGAACCTTCAGTAGGATTTTTTCATAGTTCTTCATTTGTTTCATCAGTATTAAATTCCACAGAGCTTTTCTATAAGATAATGGCTGTGTTATAAAAGTATTATAGGCTAACAGTTCTGATCCAAAGACAAATAGAGACTTCAGTGGGCTTTGGAACAGACCTTAAACCAAGAGGGAAATAGAGCATGCTCAGACAGACTGTTCTGGGAATCATTAAATAGCATCACAGTTCAGAAATGTTAGAGTTGAACTATGAAGTATAAGTGAAGCACTGAGCCAGAAGTTACTGGTGTTTCAGAAGCTCGTACACGAATAATGTAGGAAGTGTTAATCTCAAAGTAAAGTATCAGCGCCTAAAATTGCCGTGTTTGCCTAGAATTGATCATCAAAGATTCACGTGCCTGTGGTTAGACATGCACATGCTTTGAATTTAATCTCACACCTGATGGCCTTCCTCAAGAAAATGTGCCATCTTCTAAGATATTCACCATTCCCCTGACCAACACTACTGTCTCAGTATCATCCTGTCGGTTGTGCTGGTATAGCTGCTGTGCAGCCATTCCAAAAATTGGACTGCGATGTTAAAGTTGAAAAACAACACCTCACTCTGGGGTGATTTTTTTCCAGGGAGAGGACAGAAATGGGAGGAGGAATATCAACCTAGAGTCAGAGATCTGGGACTAAATTCCTGTGTTGTTTAGCTACAAAATCAGGATGCTTCTGCATGTTCTTCCTTCCTTGGTGGCGACAGTAGGGAGCTGTCCAAAAAAAATATGATTCTGAGAAAAAAGAACAAAAAGGAAACGAGGGGAAGATTTCATAAAAGGATTATTAATGCTCCATTGCATGTTTTCTGACTTATTTCATGTGAAAATTCTCTTTATGTCTGGTATAAAACTCAGCTAGGGAAATCTCTGTGGTCCATGCCATAGATAAAGGCCCTTCAGAACATGGACAGTTGGTCTCAGGTGTTTAGAAAATACTTTGCAAACTGCATAAACAGAGGTTAAAGCACAAAAAAAAAATTCTCAAGGTTGAAGCATGAATGAATGGCCCAGCCTGTTTTGTTCCTCTTAGTGCCCTCTGTCAAAACCCTTTGCTCCTATGGATTAGTCATCAGACATTTGGTCTTAATGTCTTTCCCATATGGGCACTGCAGTATATAGCCTTTATTGTGGCAGTCAGAGTAGCCTACAAATTCACATCTCCTTTTGCCTTCTTGCCCATGGTGCATACCTGCACAAACATACGGAGTCACTGTCTAACTGATTGGGGCAGCCAGGCTGTCAGACCTGAGGAAATCTCTCCACCCCTTCATTTCTTAGCAGGGGGCCATCTGAGAAAGAAAAGGGGGGGAAAATCTTCCATAGCCAATTAACCCTGCATATTATGTTCAGGAAGGTTTAGAAACCTGTTCTGCTGGCTTCTGATCATTGTATGGCTGCAGAATATTTACCAAGTGCCTGGAGACCACAACAGACATAAACCATCATTATGCCTTAATGTGCCATCTACCCAGCCCTTTCAGTCCGCAGACACGTATAATAGAGTTCCCATTCAGCAGGAAGATGGCTGCGGTCTTTACTGTGTCTGCAAAGATCTGCCTGCCATATCACTAATGAAATACAGTGGGAAAAAATTGATCAAAATCTGTTACAGTGCTGCTGAGATTTCACGTGAGTTGGGTAAACGTCAAAGGGCTTTGGTCACATGATTGGGGGAGGTAGGCACAGTACAGAAGGACTCTTTTGGTACAATTAATTGAGACAAAAAGAGATTGCAAGCACACCTGTGCCAAGTAACTAAATAAATAAAGCACGAGTCTATTCCCTTTTCCTTGACTAAGATCTTTGCAAGGTTGTTCCATAATCAGTGTTGACAAAGCATTAAAAAATGTTTGCATCTCTTTCAAAGAAATTTAAAGATGATATTGCAGATTAATTCTCTTGCTTTTCAGAGGACTTGTATATAGAAGAAAAGGGGCTTTGTTTTTCCTAGCTGAGGGGTATGTGTGAGGCTAGTAGTTTCAGTATTTTGTACTGATCCCAGGATGTGCCTTTTTTGGTCTGAGCTGGTACACTCCTTGATAAATTAGGTCCCCAGGATTTTAGTGTCAAAATGCAATTCAAGTCAAGTCTACAGTTAAAATTCATCTCTCCATGCAGTGGTTACCCTGAAATCCTAGAACTAAATGGAACAAATATGAGGGACTAAATAGCTGAATTGTGTTGGATCTTTACCAGGATTTTGACCATGTCTGCTAATACTTGGGAGTTAAGATTTATAAAATTCCCTGTGAGATGCATAACAGTTTTTGAGATTATTCATCATTGAATTGGCTCAAATTAAGAAAAACATGCTACAAAAAATAATAGAGCACATTATGTCCCAGTTTTAGTTTAGAATAATGCAAAATCATGTTCAAGACTTTAGTTAAGTGAAGGTGTTTGGACTGGCTGTATTATACCGTGTCCCTGTGAGCCTAGGCTGTGTGGTCGCTTTGCCTAGAGTAGCTGCTGTTTGCCTTGGAGTTGCTGTAGACTTGATTGATGGAAAGGCCATTTGTCTAAGCATTAATTTGCACTGCAGAAGCAGCAACCAAGATTTTTCCAAGTTCTAAGCAGCCCGGTGGAAAAGTATGGTAGAGGTGTTTCAGTGTGGTAGAGACAGGGCACGTGTAGATGTTTCCAGCCATACAAACACAGGCTCTGCCTGTCTGGTGAGGGACTTGCAGTGGCATGAGTATGCTAAGGACTAAGAAAGAGTCCTCCAGCAGTAGTTGGGCCTCAAGACTTGGGTAGAGTAACAAAAGTTGCTGCTTGGCCCAGCTGAGGACAGGACCTAAGAAGAGTTTTCTTCCAATTCAAGTGAATGTCATATCTGCAGCGCTCTGAACTGGACTGCCTCATTCTCAACATGAGATAATGTAGGTTTAGGAAACCTTAGGAACAGATGTGATGTAGATTTAAGAAACCTTAACCTTCAAAAGTTTCATTGGCAGTTACTTGTTCTTACAAGAAGTTTTCGTTTAAGTGAATTATCATTACCAATGTAAAGAAAAAAAAATCACTGGGAAGTTATTGCTTGGCTCTAGTTGAGGCACTTTAAAAAAAAAAAAAAAAAAAAGAGTTGATTTATTTATTTGTTCCTTTTTTGCCCACTTCCACTGATTGCTTCAAGTAGCTTGTACTTTTCCCTGCATTGTTCTCTCACAGGACCATAAAGGCAGAACCTGATTGAAACACCATAGGGATTTAATCAAATCTGATGGTGATTCATGCTTCTAATGGCCAAATCTGTCCTTTACTACTTTACAAACTGAGAAGGAATAAAACTCCATTTTATTGCTCGGCCGTTAAAAACTATTTGTAGAAGTTGCTAAGGTTCAAATCAAAAGCACCCTCCCTTGAGAACTATTAGTTAATTCAAAGTGCCATGGTGTTGCTTTTTTTCTTCTTCTCTCACTTGAGATGTGGCCTTATATCACTATTGCTGTTCAAACATCTGAGAGTTTTCCATTCCTTTGACAAACATGAGCCAAAGTGCTTAAGGACATCTGTTTATTTTATTTCTTTAATGAGAAAACCTTCCAATTTCTTACTGGCTCAGCTGTGTTTATTTACATTTTGTTAGTCATATGTGTGGGGCACCTTGGGATGTTAAAAACCTGCAGAGGCCTGTGTGGAGGGCTGCTAGCAGGCATCCTGGTCAGAAAGGCAGAACAAACCCTTCCTAAGGAAAACACAGTCCTTGGAACTCCATAAAATAGATTTTCAAAACAAACAGAGCCTAATTCACCCAGTAGATCATGGATTAAGTCAAGATGAATACAATTTGGAAAGGATTTTCTGAGGAAGTTGGAGATTTTTTTATCCACTGGAGGCTAAACCTTGTGTTTAATGCCTTTTTAAGTTAAATTAAAAAAGCGTTCAATCACTGCAGGTAATAAAAAAGTCTGATACTTTAGACATGCTGCTATATCAATTATTAGTTCATTATTGGAGAGAAGGGAGTAAATAATTCCAGCCATTTGATTATTTCAAATGTGTATTTCAGGAGCAAACATCTGTATTTGTCATCTGTACTGGCTCAAGCAGCAGCAGAAATGGCAAAACCAGACCTACGACAGCTTAGATGCTGGGCACGGGAGATGCCCTGAGCTCATGTAGATGTAACCTCTTGTACTAGAGCTTAGATGAACCGAGGGCTTCCTGAGCAAAATGCATGTGCGGCGTTTGGAAGTATTAAAGGATTATTTCTGACATAAAGTCTATGGCAGAAACAATGTTAGATTGTCAAGCAAGCATGAGTAAAGGGAACTTGCTTTCCAGTATCGCTGAATCAGACTTTTGATTTTAAAGGGAAGAATATTATAAAAAAAACACAAAGGGACATAATTTGCATTAGGAAGCTGCACGTGAGGATTACACACCACGATATGTTTGCACCAAGCTTTTGAGGAGTTCTGTATTTTTTTTTTCATTGAGCTGTTGAGGGCTTACATAGAAATACAGGGATTTTCCTGTCAGTAGAGCAAGGCAGTGAAGATGTGTTTGGTGTAAATTCCACCCCTTTTTTGGCATTCATGCCCTGCCCGATAAGAAGAAATTACTTGTGGCCTTTTGTTCCTGAACGTTTCCTCTAACTGTTGCGCGTTAACACTGATAGACAGCTAAGTACCATACAGCAACGTTCTCACTCCCCTTCCTTAGCAGCTGCTAGTTAACTCCGTCCCAAACAGTACAATCACTAAATAAAAATAGCTTTCATTTGTTTTCAAGCAGTATGACCCAGCTTTTAAAATGTATTTAAGTACTGTATTCCCACAGGGCTGGACTCAATTTCAGAACTCATTGGTTCAGATGCTGGATAAATTAGAGTAGTTATTACTGCTTGTCCCTAAGCATAGTTCATTTAGCCTTTTCAACCTCCTTGTGCTTCTTGAATGCGAGGATTTAATTACTGACATTTGCATTTGCTTACTATAGTAGTTTCCAAGGAACAGTACCCCTCCATTTCTGAACAGATATATGCCAGCAGAAGCACAATCCTTCAGTAACTAGTGAGCAGTACCTTGAAAGTGTCCCCTAAATCACAGCAGTGGTGAATATGCAAAAGTATCAGAAGAAAGGAGTCTAATTGACTTTTGCTTTCTGTCTAGCACGGATCTGTCACAGGATTGCACTGTGATGACTAGAAACTATTCCTGTAAACTCAGTAGATTGTCTGATAAACCTAGATACGGCAATGTTCAGATCATAGGATATGCCTCCATTTTGGGGGCCAAAAAGTTTAGAGCTTGAAAATTAGGAAGCTGGGTGATAAGAACAGTCCTTTGTCAAGAAGTTTGAAGTGTTGTCCCTTCCAGAAGCAGCTACTTGGGTACTTAAAACAACTGTTCTCACAAATACCCGCTCTTTCACTTGAAAAACTGAAAAGCTGAGTCCAGCAGTAATCTGGTTTTATTAAATAAAAGATACGCAAAACTAAGCTAGTTAAGTCTAGTAAAAGAGCTAAATGCGTTCTCATCCTCAAAGAGACGCAGACTTCCACTAGAACTCAACTAGAACTGATGCACAAGGTTAATATTCCTGTTTTATGGGAAAGCCTGGTTCATGTCTCAAATTCTGATCAAGGTATAAAATGTTACAGCCAAAGAATGATTATTCTTACAGCCTCTCTTTGTTCAAACATGTGGCCCAGGCACTTGTTTCTTTGCTTTTTTAATTGTTATTATTTTTATACAACTGTGCTGGTCCATTTCTCAGGAGTTTCCAAGTAATTAAACTCAATTAAAACTATTAAATTCTTTCTTTTGGTGACAACTTCACTATTAACAGCTAACCACAAGGATGAGATTTAACTTAGAAAAGCCCTTGATTGTATACTAATCCGTCTCTCACCTCTGGCTGACACCTGTGGCAGATAAACCCTACAGAATAGGAGTCTGATGAATACTCTTAATTAATACTTTCTTCCTTGTAGAAAAGTAATTATTTGCTCATGGCATAAACAGGTATTTGGCAGGGATTTAAAGAGACTGATTGGTTTTAAATAGAAAGGCTTTATTTTGTTGGTTTTTTTTTTTTTTTAGGGTGGGGAAAGGGAGGTCTGAATTCAAGATCTGCGTTCAGGATGACTTTGTCCTAGCATTTTGAATGTCGGGTTAATTGGCACATTACTAAATAGAAGCAGACTCAGACAACAAGCTGATTTGTTATCTGTCTCATAGGAACGAGCTTTGCCCCTTTGCTAATGGCCTGCAAGTCTGAACAGAGTACCTGTAAGGCAGAGGCTTGGAACTGGCTGATTTGGAGCCAGGATTGGGGGTGAGAGCGACTTGCAGTTGAGAGATTGCCAGAGATAATTCTGCGTCTCGCTTCCTCTCAAAATTACGCTGTACAAGAGGGGAGAGCTGGCTGTGGACACGCAGCCAACTGGATTAGCAGTAGCTGCAGGTGTTAACAAATACATGTCTTTTTAATGCATACTTTAGGGCAAGTATAAGTAGTTTATGAAAAATCCAGCTCAGTGTTTCAGGAGCAGTGGTAAGAAGGCCTTGAAACCAAGCCATTTGGGAGGATGCTGACAGTGCAGTCTGAAGTGTAGCTAATGGACTTTTTGTAGGTAATGCTACCTGTAGTATTGAAAATATGGCAACATAGGCTTCTGTATAGTTTAGCTCTTGAGTAAGAAGTGTCCAGGGCTCTACACAGTGCATGCTGCAAAATATTCACAGCTATTTGTACTCTCATTAGGTAGATTAAAGCTAATTTGAATGGGTCTAGACATCCTGTGTTTGCTGTGTTTTGCTGTAGTACAGGATAGTCTGAGTTTCACATGATGTGAGCAGTCCTTACTTTCCACTTCAATCCACTGCTTGTTCCATGCTCACCTCCAGTCTTTGTGAAAGTCACCTTTAGGCAAGGATAGATTGAAGGCTGCTCATCAGGCTCCCTTTAGCCACCTTCTGAATCATATTGTTACTCAAAATGGGGGGAGAAAATTAAAGCAGAAACTGAAACGAATTTTAGGACGAGATTAGTATGTAGGACATATGTGAACTAAAACTGCAATTTTAACATGTAATTCAGATCTACAAGAACTAGTTCGGGGAGGAACAGTGCATGCAACTAGCCAACTTAAAAGTGACATTCAGAAAAAATTCAGCAGCTCATGCTATTGGGCCTTGAAAGAAAATAGTGGAGAGATCGGTCTAGATGATCTCCAGAGGCCCCTTCCAACCCCGACAATTCTGTGAAAACATGATTGGACATTTTTGCCTTCCCCTGTGGAGTGTATCACAGTCTGTTTTCCTTGTTTTCCTTTAGCAAGGCTGGCTGTTGGAAGGGCAGCAAAACTGCTCCTAGGCAAGCAGATACAGGGCTGGGATTTAGCTGTGCCTCGCTTTCAGTAGAAGTTATCTTGTTCACAGTGTTGTCAGCAGTAGCCAATAGCACTTCAGTCTCTCTGTCACATCTGTGACAGACAAAACAGGCAGACACGTCCAAGGATGCTCTTTAGGGCAACCAGACTTGATCAAAAAGGTTAAAAAAAGGAGCATGTTGTCTTCTTTGTACGTTTTGATACTTTATGAAAGGGTGTCGGGCTTTTTACCTGTCATCTCTCTCAAGATGAGCAGAAATGGGGAGCTGTGAAACTGCTACCCTTCCCTTGTTGGTTAAAAGCGGAAGTGAAGGGTGTGTTGAGGAGAGGAATCCCAAGCTCTTTGGGAACAAATACTTTGAAATGAGTACTGCTGCTGTCAAGCTTATTTCAGCTAGCTGGTGGGAAGAAGACTACTAAGGCTGTGTGTTGCCAGGCCAGGAGCTGAGCTCTGTTGGGGTGCCTGGTTTGTCCTGTCTGAGCACCAGGGGGAAGCACCAAATGTAATCTGTAGGGCTGTTTATTTTCAGTGCTGAATGAAGTTCCAGCAACACGCATTGCAGAGGTGACACACACAGAAATACACTGTGCTGCTGGAGGTTTTATTTACAAAAGGAGTTTGTTGCCTGTTTTCTGTCCTGGCCTCTCATGTCCTTGTTTGTGAAAGCAGGACTCGTAGATGAGCAAAGGGATAGGACCTCACTCTTCTTATGTTACTGACCAAGTACTCAGGGCTGAGTTTTTAAATGAATCTGTTTTCACTGTAAGAAGTGGTTCCTGGAGGAAATTTGATTTCAAGCTGTCTGCAGTGCTTTTGTCCTTGGGCTTCGCATGCCTCAGAAAACATTGGCTACATCTGTTATTGAGGAAGTTTGTTCATAGGGCTCCAGAGTGCACTTTTCCTATGGCAGGACTTGTTAGTCTATAAGGATGCAGCAATTTTACATTGCTCTGCTAAACTCACACTGCTCTAACACTGGCATTAGCAGTCTAGAAGGGCATTCCCTTGCAGTATAGCAACATTTGTTAGTCTTGCAGGGTTTCTATGCTCAGGAAGAGTTCTTCCTTGACATCTTCAGAAAAAAAAATAATCATAATTCTCTTTCCAAATCTTTATACAGCATACAGAGAATTTTGACAACACATTGATTGATACATCTTTGTCATTTTTGTGCTTTCTCATCAATCTGATTCTCCCGTTTATTCACAATTAAATGGCAAGCTGAAGGTAGGGGCTGTGCCTTTCCTCTGTGTGGGTACAAACTCGAGCACAGTGGGGTTCAGAGCTGGAACTAGTGCTTCTAGATGCAACAGTAATGCAAGTGAATAACTGCTAGTGGAACCCTAGCCTGGTGCCTCTAGACAGCTATATCTTACTGGGAGTGCTGATTTGCCTTTTAACTTTATCAGCCTGAGTCTTGGAAGTATGCCTTGTTATAGAGGAAATATCCGTACTGTGAGAGCACTGATGCCAAATAATTTCCCCAAACGACTTCCCCTCTGGGTGGTAAAGTACATTTTTCTGTTTTATTTTCATTCCATCATATTCTCTATCTCAAGAGAAAGATATATATATATATATATATATTATTTTTTTTCCCCCTCTCATCTACAGTTTAATTTCCATATTGTTTAGTTTAAGAGAAAGTAACTTCATACACTGTGGAAATGTTTCCTATTCTCTGTTAGTGTTTAATACTAACAAATCTAAAGACAAAACATAAAGAATAAATGACAGATACCAACAAATGAGACTTCCTAAAAAAGGTTTAAGGCTAATGATCCCTGAAATGCATAAAAATAAATTGCTTCGTTAAAAACTATTTTACAAAATCATTTATTCTTAGCAGCATATTTTCTTCAGAACAGTTCCCCTGTGTAACTACATCTGGGTAGTAAAATCTGATTCAGTGCTGTTTGCATGGGCCCACATAGGGTTAGATGCCCTAATTGTGCCTTGTCCCTGTGCCTCGTCAGGGGAGCAGGTTTGGGGCTTAAAATTAGGCATGTTGAAGGCAAGGCTGTTGCAGTTTACTTTTTGCCCAGAGGAGAGAGTGCCCTTCTTTCAAAGGCAGCAAGAAACATGTTTAAACATGAGTGACTGGGCTTTTCTATGGGCACAGTGCTTCTGAGTCATACACATGGCTCAAACCACAGCCACTCTGCTCTAATTAAAGAGAACTACACCAGGAATGCGTAATAATTAGGTTAGCATGTAATACACCATCCATGTCAGCAGCATCTGCCGCAAAGGTTGATTGAAATGTACTCATCCTCCAAACACTGCTGCCTCTAGAGCTCCTCAACTAATTAATTACTATCCTGTCCTACAATAGCACTGCTCCACAGAAATCTGCAGAAAATTAGAGCAAAGACTACATATAAATCTGCCCCATTTTAACATGGCTTGTAACATCAATGGGAGAAAACCACCCACATAAACACAAAGATGAGAGATCCCTGTCCTAATGAAGATGAATTACAAATAAAAGCCTGTTGTGGGAATGCTGTTTTTTCAAGTTGTCTGTTGTTTAGTTTCAACAGACATAATGCTTTTTAGCTGAGCATTTGGCCATAGACTATTTTTGCTTGCATTTTTGAAGTATTTAATGAATAAGAAAATGTTCTGCTAGAAATGTAGTTTGCCTCAGAACTTTCCTATGCTTTTGCTATGAGTTTAGGAAGAAGGTCAGTTGTTCAGGGGAGAGACATGGAAAAGCGACTGAGACTCATGCAATACTGTAGTGCACCAGGCTGGGAACAGCAGATCATCTGACTGTATTTCAGAATGACAGATCCCCAGGGCTGTATCCAGTGCCCACTGAGCAGCTTTGAAGCAGTAAGTCGAGAGCTGTAGGAGCCCTGTGGCAGCCGTCCCCATCCAAGAGGAAGCACGGAGGACCGAGAGCTTTACTGGCCAAGCAGAGTCAGTCCAGTTGGCTTGGTCTGATTGCACCTTTTAGAGAAAAAGACTTAAGGTTTGAACTCCTGAGTTTTGGTTTCAGATTCTGCTCACCACGATGCTGTGCTTGACATTAAAAGTCTGTGTTCATGTGTAAAGAAAAATGCTGACCTCTTATGGATGGCTTGAGGGACAGAGTCAAGAAAGGGTCACCCTTTGCAGGCTCTGTTGCTCATAACTATCCCCTTGCCACTCAGTACTGATGCTATTGGAAATCGATTCTTGGTCTAACCTACTGAAACAGTTCTTAAACAGCCTCAAGTGTTTAAATGTCCTTGTTAAACTCATTTGAATGTGCAGGCTGAAATGTGTAGGGTGTACTATATACATCCTTGAAAGAACAGAATCTGATTACATAGGAGAGCAAAAGAAGGGACGGGAAAATCATGCTAAGATACACTTGGGAAATGAAATCATTGTAAGGAACGTATCTTCAGAAACAGGAATGTATAGATCTCGTGTTTGTCTGAGATCTCCCACCTCCCAGAAAAGAAATAGATGTAAACGGAAAAAACCCTGATTCTCCTCCAACAGGACACGACGACGTCTGTGCGGATAGGTCTTATGATGGAAGAAATGATCTTCAACCTTGCAGATACACATCTGTTCTTTAATGACCTGGAGGTATGTAGCTGCTTATTTTATTTAGCATCTCTCTTTCTAATCATTTGCATCTGGTCTACAAACTTGCTTTTCTGGCCAAGAAACTTTCAATATTGACCCCAAAGAAATGGCCCTTAGATGGCTTATATTGAAAGCATACTTTACTGTGTCCCTTTGACATCTTCATTCTGTTAAGGATTTTTTTTCTAAATATACTAACAATGATGGCTTTTGGCAGTTTTACTAAATCTAATAATGAGGACATTACTGCTGCTTCTCTAGAAATTTGCTATCTAATAATTTTATTAAGCTAAATTAGCATAGATCCTATGGAGCAGTTAGCAATTAGCTGCAATCCAGTGCAGAGGTTTTAAACATGTTCTGCACACAGAGACGGAGCAGGAGGTCTGCTCAAGCACAGGAATATTGCAGGATGAAATTATATGAGTTTCTACATGAAAGACCAAAAGGGAAAATTCTTCCCTGTCTGCAGTATGGTTAGATCTGACTAAGTATGTCTTAAACAAATATAAAGTCTTATATAAAGTGAAAATCCTTTTGAATGTACAGTAAAATCCAAGCAAAGTCATGCAAGCAAAATTCTGTCACCAGCTGAGAAACAGCTGTACAGTGCTGATGAAAAGCTGTTTGCATTTGGAATCAGTAGGAATGGTCTGAATGAGTCATCTACAAAGTGAGTAGGATGGGTTTGAGCTGTAGGTACCTTGGAGTCTGAGGAGAAAGATCTGGCATCCCTTGGCAGGCTTCTGTGGTCTTTACTTGAAAAAGGAAGACTTTTTTTTTCTTCACTGGATAAAATGGGAGAACTTCTCCTGTACCTGCTGTGTTCAGTGGGGACTTCTGATTTCTACACTGTCTAACAGCACTGTGTTGCTCGGCACATTATGGGGGATGCATCCTTTCCTGGCACCTACTTCATTATGACCTGGGATTTCATTTACTGAGAATTATCTGAGTTGACAGATTTTTCCTCTTTCAGCTCTTTTTTTAAAAAGAGGAGTTTGTGAAGAGGGTGCAGAAAGTGGAAAGTGAAAAAGGCTTTCTCCAAGGATAAAAAAATAGAGAAATGCTGTTTGGAAGTCAAAGGTGCTGTTTAAGCAGCAATAATATTTAATAGAATCGTAGAACATCCCAAGTTGGATGGATCTCACAAGGATCAAAGAGTCCAACTTCCAGATCCACACAGGCCCCTCAGAAATCAATCCTTGTTTCTGAGAGCATTGTCCAATGCTTTGTCAACTCTGGCAGCTTGTTGCCTTGACCACTGCCCTGGGGAGCCAGTTCCAGTCAAAACCAGCATTTTTCACCCATGAGATATCAACACATGGTGCAGCAAAGCTCTGTATCTTGCAGAAAGCCACATAGAAACCCTCTGTCCATCCAGAGTTTTGCCCTCTTGGCAAAACTTTTTGACAACTTTTCTCCTTGTTTAATGTACCACTCTAAAACATGAAACAAACTGGCAAATTGTCCAGCCTCAGTTAATTCTGCACTTCTATCAGTCAGTAACAGCTTTGGATGCTAGAAGCAGCCTCCTTAGGTCAGATTTGTCTCCCGTGGCCTCTTAAGTTCTTCAACCACTACAGTAGAGCTAAGTTTTTAATTAAAAGAAGTCAGTATTTTTTTTTCTTTTGTGGTTCCTAGATATTAAGGAAGCCAAAGCTAAACAAAAATCAGAGATGGGACTCTGTCATTCCAGCAGGACGACATAACTGAGTAAGGACTAGTCTGGTAAAAAGCTGAAGTTTAGCATGGCTTCTCCAAGTAGAAGTCAGTCTTCTACAAAATATCTGGGCTCCATCTCCAATGTAGGAAGTGAGAGAGATGGATGCTGCAAAACATACCTCTTCAGCAAAATATTAAGAAAGATTGCCTCTAAGTAGCTTGGGCTACAAAGAGGCTAAATAAAAACATTTATTTTCCTAGTGCTATTTGGTTGCTACATTAAGAGAAGAAATCTTGCTGATTTACTGGGCTATCTTATCATCTTCTTTTATTAAAAATAAAATTGAGAAACACAAAGTTGGCAGCTGGACTTGGATGGCTCAAAGCCATGAAAAACTTGAGAAATTTCAAAAACAAGTCGTGTTCCAGTTAGCCAGAGCAGAAACAAGCAAAGAGAGAAGAGAGCAGTGTGAGACAGATTTTTCTTCAGCACTGTTTTAAATGGTGAAGCATGGGCCCAGCTAGCTGGAAAAAGAAGAGCACTTTCTACTGAAACTTTGCAGTTTTTTCCTGCATGCATGATAAGTGAAACAAACCAAAGATTTTTTCAAAGCAAAACCAGACCGAGGTGTTTTGGTTTTAGCTGAACATTTTCAGTAATGAACATGGAGGATGAGGGAGAATTCAAGAGAAGTGGATGTTCTTTACATATTATACTCTCCAATAAATTAAGCCATTTAAGTTTGGAAGAATTTGCAGCAGACATCCCTCCCTGTTCATTAGCCATCCTGTTCTTTCAGTGTTGGATGGTAAACGAAAGTCAAGCTCAAGTATGCACCAAGTGATATGTAAGGACTGTACATTAACAAGTGTTGGGTTTGAAAAAGACATAGTGAATGATACTTTAAAAAAAAAAGACAAAAAAGAGGAAAAACACGCAGAGAAGCTGATTCAGTTCTAGACCCACAGGGCTTACCACATGCATTAGCACCATCATGTGGTATAACACTGAGCTGTGCAATACAAAATAAGCTACAGCTGTACAGGGCTGAAACTGTTTCTGCTGTATTCTGAGTTGGGTCAGGGTGCAAGAAGCTGTAACTGACAAAGTGGTAGGACAGTCACACTGTTCAAGAATAAAACAAGATTACTCTTGTCAGGAAATGTTAACCACAGCTAAACATTTCTCCGACATAAATCCATAGCCTAGTTCAGGCATTCTGGGAGGGCTCAGCAAGCCCAGAGAGAGCAGTAGAGTTTTCTTCTATGGTAACACACCATCAACTTGTCCAAAATACTAAGCTGCCCTTTGTTTTGCTGTTCTTGCCTTGAAAACAAACAAAGTCAAGAGGATGAGTTAGTTATTCCCGTTCATGCAGACTGTCAACTCAGCAGATGACAGAAGAATAAATAGCAGGCTTTTTCAGAGCTTACTTCTTTAAAATCACGCCAAACAGATGCAAGAAGTCAGGCCACTTTTAGTCTGCCCCTCTGCCCTGTTGTCACCCTTACCATGAACTTGATCCACACTCAGAGCCATTCTACCACCTGGCACTCTGTTGTCTGCCAGGAGTTTGTGCTTTCAAGGTTTTCCTAGGGAGGATTCAGGCAACTATTTCCTGGATGCTTTGCCTAGAAGCATTTTGCCTGCTATGCCAGAGAACAGGAATCTTGGAGAACCAGCAGATCTAGCTAAAATATGGGTATTCAGCATTATATTTTTTCTCCCAGACTCCTTTTGTTCAGAGTGCAGCGCTGGCTAAAAAATAGTACATTTCACCCTCGGTTCCTCTGGGGATATTAGTGCCTAGCTCTCTGAAAAAACAGGTGTGAAAAACAAGGAGGACCAACAAAGGGATGAGGAATGAACAAATAAGGGAGTTAGCATGTTTACAGATCACTGCCTTTCAGAGCCGTCCCTGGAGGTTTCATGTTCTGGGAACTGTTAACCCTCACCCCCGATCTTAACAAGGGATGCAAGCTCAACTGATCAATGAATCCATCAGATGTTTTTTAAAAATTATCTAACACAGTTCTGATACACAGATGGACAACGTCCGTGTTGAGAGACATACCTTGAGAACATTTATAAGGGGTAACTGAGTTTCTCCGTGCATCCTCAGGAACAGCTTGTATTTCACAAGGAGGCAGCAGAGGCTTTCTCCAAGCCTGTGGTACAATTTCAGAGCTGCGTTAGCCCACGTTCAAGGTTTTCATCCCACTTGGAGACAGGTCATGTACCACAGGCTGGCCTAGAGATGTCACAGCAGTAAAAACAGTTCAATTCCAGAAGCTGGGAGGATTGGCTGAGGTCTCACACATTTGACTCAGTTACAGGCTGCATGTGCCACAGATCACGTACCTCTGAGATCCTAGAATATTATTTTTAAAAGCCAGCAGATGTGGAAACTGGGATTTTCAGTTTCCATTGCAGACTTCATTCAGACAATCTGGACCTTCTTTTCAGCAGCCCAGATATCCTGCCCTGGTTCCCCGCTCACTAAGATTTCAAGGAAATTCTGCAAGAATGAAAAATTAGTCTTGTAACCAAGTAGTAAAACACGGTCCACATTCTTGCTTTAACCAGCTTCCCCGTGTTTTACCCAGTAACCTGATAGGCTCAGCCGGCGGACTATGAGGTAGCGTCTCACCGAGTGTCATGGTACTTTATGAAGTCAGAAATGCGATAGCTACTGTTGTCACACTTCAGTGTACAGAACAATTCATTCACAAATGAGAAAAACAGATCCCTCCACACATACCTTTCCCCTGACTTAATGCCCTGTATCACACAAGTGAACCAGAGTGGGCTGCATCAGTATTATCCCAGCATAGCTCACAACAGCTATAGGGAGGGGGAGGTTAAAAAATGACAGTGGGTGAAGGAGAGAGAGGTGCCAGCAGAAATCTGCTATTCAGCTGCTCGGCTCTGGTTACACAAAGCGCACACCTCAGCAATCCATTGATGAAGGGAACTAAAGAGACCAGAACAAGATAAAATTGGATGGCTTTTGGGGAATTACCTAGAATAAATGCTGCACAAAATGTCATTATTATGGAGAAGTGCCATCTGTGACATTTTGCCACTGATATCAATGCTGCTTACTTGTTTGGGGGACTTTGTCTTTTTTGAAAGGGTTAGTTTAAAATAATTCCTAAAGCCTGTAATTGTGTAGGAAGATAATACGGTACAAACTGTGTGCTTTACACACAAATATTGCAAAATACTGACATGGGAAAGGATAACTGTACCTGCAATTCTTCTGACTCTGATGAACATTCCTTTTATCAACTGTGCTTTTGCTTTTGTTGAATCAACCAGAACAAAGCATAGTGTTGGGCAGCTTGAAGGTTTTCTGTTTTGTCCTTACCAACAAGGATCACAGAGAAAGTAGATTAAGGTGGCAGGGGGGAGCTTACTGATTTCTTTCTGATGATGATGCTAACACTAGGAAAGAAATCACAGAAATAACAAGTTTTTGAGGCACAATTCAAGCAATGAAGATTTTGGAAGATAAGATCCAGAATACATATTTCCTGCAGGCTGAGCTCCAAGTATGTGTTCTGGTTAAATTTCCAGGGCATTGATTTCCTCCTTACTGACACATTGTTCCTTTACTCTGTCTGTGGCATGGAGCTATGAAAGGGTGCTTTTTTCAGTGCTTCAGCACAACTTCCCTGCACACCAAAGGAAGCTGAACTCTCTCAGTGTGCACTGGAAAAACACCAGCAGGACAGACATCTCTGGAAATTTCTGAGAGACAGATCTTCTCTCCTTGTAATTAAGTGAGCATACGCCTCCTGTCCAATATTCTCACAAGGGGAGAGGCTGACAAGTCTGCACCTTACCGTGTATACAGAGTTCACAGAATACAGTTTTCCTGGCCAAAGCACAAGCATCCTCTCTCCCTTCTATCTGCTTAAGAAGGAGTTCACTTGCTATACGACTCAAGAGCTGCCATGTCTTTAGATAAGAGCTGGCCTCATACACCACACACACAGTAAGTTTTTACACAAGTGCTGTGTGGTACTTGTAGCAATTAACTGACTACACTATGCTAGACAGTATTGGCAACATGGAAGATTTTATCTTAACATTATCCTTAAAGTAATTTTTCATCATATGAAACATTTTATTTATTTTCTTCCCAAAACAGTTACTTACTGATGTTTGGTTTTTTTTCATATGCTCCTCAGGACTGTGACCAGATCCACATAGATGATGTATCATCAGATGATAATGGTCAAGATCTAAGGTATGGGATCTCCAGGCTGGAAGCTGCAGGTCAGGTAGTCCTCAGCTGTTTGAAAATAGCAGGAGGTTGGACAGTGATACAGAGAAATCTTTCTTGGCTATGCACCTTCTGTGCTCCCTGGCTGTATGCTGCCTGCAGTTATTAAACACAGGAGGAACACAGAGTTCTTGTTCACATATTAATATGCCTGTGCCTACTGTAAAGCCCTGACCTTGCTGAGCTTTGAATCATTCTAGGGAATGTTTAAGATCAGGCTGACCTTCAGTCTAACTGCACCTGTTTCTGATATGATTTAGCCAGCCAGCTGGCACAGGTGTTGCCAAATCATTTCAAAACCAGTTTGAAAGGTTTCCCACTGCCCAACTGGAATGAATGGGCTTACTAGTAAGGACTGTGGACCTTGCCAGGCCAGAGCCTTGTCAGTTATAAACACGTACCAAAACTGTACCAAATATTATTATTACCTGCTTAAGTTAGTTAATCACATCCATAAAAATTACTTCCCTGCAATTACATTTACCTTTCCCAAAACGTTGCTTGCAGAGTAATTGTCATTGGTGCAAAAATAAGGTATGCAGAACTCATACAAGGCTTAATTGTTTGTATTTTTATGGATGGTTGTTATGAGAAATTGGTGCAGAAACATCACAGAAAACAATGGAAGCATCATAAGAAAGGGTCTTTCCTTCTGCAGAGAACAGTCAAAAGATTTTTTGCTGAAACTGAAATGGTGGTTTGTGCTTCGTAATGTACTGAAAAGGCACATACATGTTTAGTTCCTTTGGCTCCGGTGGACTGTAAGCAGATGAGTCTGGATACCTGCTGAGGCATTCATTAAAATACTAATTTGCAAAAAAAAAAAAAACATTTTAAAATAACAAGAGCTGGTACTGCTCTTTCCATGTCCCCCCAGCCCTTTTCTCAGGGAACTGATCCATCTGGTTCACCTCAGTGCTGAACAAGCGCTTACACTGATACAAAGAAAGGCGCGTCAGGGAAGACTCAAGACAGGAAAAAGTGCCTGGTCATAGATGAGGGGATTACTGCCTTCCAAGATATTTAGGTGGTTGTGGAACTGTCACTGGTCTCCATTCATTGCCGTAATTACTCAGGAGTTGCTTTGAAGTCTTATTATTTTTTTATTTGTTTAAAAAGCATTATATACTGCAGGCATTTAAGAGTCAGGTAATTTCTTAATATTTTTTTTCCTTGATTAATGTTTTCAGAGCAGTATAGCCAAGCAGCCAGCAAGGTAGCATCAGAATTTTGTTCCTTTAAGATTGTAATATTTCTGCAGTTACCTTAGCAGCCTGGATAAGAGGCAGCTGAGGGTTTTCAGTGACCCGAGGACAGTCAGATGTTTTGTTGTCCAGGGAACCTGAGGACTGGCAGGAAGCACTAAACAGTGTTCACAGTGAGAATTTGTTTTTTCAATCTGTGCAAGTAGTCCTGTTTGCAGACGTGATGCTAACGTCTGAGTGGGATCATGGGGCTGGCCGTCTGCTTGACTTCTTAGCCTGGAAATAAATCATTCAAGTACCAAAAAAATGACAGGCCACAAATGCCTTTTTAGATCTTTTGAGTATTCTAGTTACACACATGAATTATACATTGCAGTGTAGCATTAGGCAGGGTGGCACACACATTTCTGGGGCTTGAGAGATAGCAGGCAGCAGTGATGAACTCCACTGCTGTAGTGTGTCCTGTACGTCTGTGCTGCCACTTGTCTCCATATTTCTTTTCAATTGTTTCCACTCTCTGCTGGTGCTGCATAGACTGTAATTATAATGGCCTCTCCCCTTCCCTTCTTCTAGCACATATAACTTCTCTGCAGATGGCTTTCACAGTTCAGCTGCCAGTGCAAATCTATGTCTGGGCTCAGGCGTTCATGGGGGAGTTGACTGGATGAGGAAATTAGCATTCCGCTACCGTCGGGTGAAGGAGATGTACAACACCTACAAAAACAACGTTGGGGGTAAGTATCTGCTGCCAGGCAGCAAGTGTGCCTTTTCATCCTCTCAAACACTTCTGACCTTGCTAGGAATATGCTGCAGAGGAGGTGCAGAGAGCATAATGATAACAATACTTAAACACTGAGCTGAACAGGTGTTTCAACAGTCATTCTGAAATAAGGATTCTGTATGGGATTTGCAAGAGCTATGCTAAAATACTTGGTTTAGTGGATGGAGGACTCAAATCTGAACATGGGGCTTTATTTTGTTATTTCTTTGGCCAGAGAAAAACCTTCTCAAATTTTCCAGAATGCCTAGTAAGCAAGCAAACAGCTCAAAACTCAGTAGACTGTTTTCTTCCACAAAAGAACATATGGCTGAGTTCTGTCTGAAGGCATTCTTGGATGCCTACTACTATCTCCCCTAAAACAATATCAAAAGATATCAGGATGCCCTGAGGTTTTTCATCTCAGCTCATTCCAGGCAATTCTTCCAAGAAATTGCTTTGCTTCTATTTTAGAACATCAGTGGCAGGTCTCTGACTAGGAAGAGAAAGAAGTAAAGCTAAGAATATCAGCACAGACTTGTTTCATTGTTAGAGAAATGCCCTACCCACGTGTACTGGAAACGGTGCACAGCTTTTCAGGAAGAAAAAAGACCTTCTTGGCTCCAGGCTTCTCTTAGCTCAGGCCACCAACCCCTGCACAGAACTCTTTTATCCTCTTGCTCATTTCCCATATAAGCTTTGTGCTAACTCCAAAAAGGATGTTTTAACATGGGCCTACAGACTGCAGGTGACTGATACCATTCCTTTGGAGAGGAAGGAAGCTGAGCTCTAGTTGCATGGGAGTGTGTTGCAGTCAGGGCTTATGTACCTTGAGGCAAAGGAAAACAACCTGTACCAGTGACAAGAGAAGGGCACTAGAAGGGGCAGGACTCAGAACACAATGAGGGGCCCTTTGGCATACTTATATACTAAAGCACACAGCTCCCTTTCTGTGCTTCTGCAAAGATGCTTTCCCTGCTTGCAGGTTTAATAGGAGCTCCTAAGAGGGAAACCTGGCTGCAGTTAAGAGCAGAACTGGAAGCGCTGACTGATCTCTGGCTCACACATGCTCTGAAGGCGCTGAATTTGATACATTCCCGGTAAGAACAGCTTACAGACCTGCCTACAGGCTTGATCCAGGATCTCCTTTGCTTTCCATTTTCCCCTTCCTCTAAACAAATCGAGACACGTTTATAGGACTTTGCTGGCCAAACCTGTGGGAGGCCTGTCTGCATATGTTTGTCAGACTTGTATTACCAAGGGTTGGGGGGTTGCTTGAGATGATGAACTGAAACAAACAAACAAAAAAGCAACCACACTTTTTTCTTACCTTTCCTTGCCTACCTCATCTGCAGTACGCTTTCCACATGCAGAGATTTGCAAGAGAGTAGGAAAGGGCCCTTCAATCCCTGAAGACATTCACTCAAGTCAAAGCATGCACGTTGCCTACATGGTGTTTAGGTTCCTGCACAATAGATCCTGTCATGCATACAGTAAGGCTGCATCACTACTGCTGGATTATTGTTGTGTTTTCTTCATTCTAAGTTAATATAGAAATGTTATCAGTACTCAGGTTACTAGCCTCTAGATGCATAATCCCCCAGGGGCTTGGGAACTTCCAGTTGCAAGAAATGTGTTCTTCTTGCCATTGTTCAGTTTAAGGTAAGAGAAAAAAACAGATTGCCACCTCTACTGACTTTTGTTTCCTAGGCCTAACTGTGTAAATGTATTGGTAACCACAACTCAGCTGATACCAGCTCTGGCAAAAGTGCTTCTCTATGGACTAGGCACTGTCTTCCCAATCGAAAACATTTACAGTGCAACAAAAACAGGTAAGAACAAAGTAACTTAGGCTTCACCAAAAGATAGATTGAACTTTTGTCCCTAATTCAGGCACATCCGCTCAGCCCAACTGCAACAAATAACGTATGAACTTTAGCTTAAGCTTTATGTTTATATCACATTTGCAATTTGCATGTTAACAACCCACACTTAAGCTAATACAGACTACAAAAAAAAAAACCAAGTGTCTCTATGAGAAAGTAAGCCTGAAAAATACCCACCTTATAGAGCAGCACTTTGGGTGTTCAGCTGCACCCAGCTAGGAGGGCAGTCTGGTTGGATCTCTTACAGAAACGTGGTGTGGATCCTGTTACTTGCAGAGTCAAGTGTGCTGAGTGAGTTTTAGAAAAGCTGTGAGAGGAATAAATATTGACAGAGTTGGCTTGGGCTTTTGTTTTCTGTCCCTTCTGATATGATTTTGTTTGAATCTTTGAGGTTTGTATTTTCGCGTTCACTACTGCAACCAGAACGAATAGAATAGGGCAACTCAATACAGTGAGTGTTACATCACTCTACCAGCTGCCAGTCCAATCTGTGCAAAGTCACAAAGCTTATGGAAAATTGGCAGCCCCTGGAATTCTTCAACTGATAAAGGGCTCATAGCTCTCATGAGAGAATCCGTCTCAGATGAAGATCCAGCTGGGATCTTCAAAAAAGGGGGGAATGTAGCAAGTTTAGTTAGCTTACAACATCAGTTCCAATATGCAAATATCAGCCACAATTACTTTACGCATAAAATGTATGTCTTCTCTTTTGTTGCTCAGGAAAAGAGAGCTGTTTTGAAAGAATAATGCAAAGGTTTGGAAGGAAAGCCGTGTACATTGTAATAGGAGATGGCGTTGAAGAGGAACAGGGAGCAAAAAAGGTACAGTCTGTGGATACCGTCTTGGATTCTTCCAAGCTTACATTTCAATGGCTGTTTCTTTCCTTACGCATTTAATGAAGCTCCTTCCATTTGAAACAGTTTAGAATTGGTCTCAATTCTCAATATGCAAAATACTTCATCTTATGAGCAATTTCTTACTGTAAATTCCCTCATCTTGGCAGTCAGTGAAATTTTTCAGATAGTTGCTCTGTCACATGTTCCAGGAATCATTTTTGCTTAATAAAGATCACTTTAAAACACATGAAAAGGAAAACTCCAGTATGTGGTCTCAGACAAGTAAGTAGGGTTAATTTTTGATCTATAGATGGTTTGGGTGTTTTTCTTTTTTTTTGTAAATCCCAAATTCTTGGAATTATTTCTGAAGGATTTATTAGAACAAGCATGTATGCATACCTATATTTATATTTATGACTTAGTGAAGTCATAGGACATAATACCATTACAGTAAACACCAAAGGGACTAGTACTGAGCTACTACCTTTCTTTATGACTTGGGAGCCAATATGATTAATTTCACATGGAAAATGAAACTGGGAAGGTTTACTGAATTCAAAATAGAACAGAAACTCTGAAAGCAGTATGGTAAAGAATAACAAGCCCACAGTTCAGTAACGTATCGTGCTTACTGAATGGATGCGGCCCACGGATCACATAGCCATAGAAAAAAATCAAATGGACCAATCTGTGCATCCAATTGAGTCCTTCAGTCGTTAGAGCCCGCAGTTCACTCACTGTGAAACAGGAACCAGAGTTTTGGGGACCAGCTGAAGCTTCTTTGTTTTGAATAGACTGTAACAGAAGAGTAGCTGGGAACCCAGAGCATGAAAGAAATTATTGAAGTAAGCAGTCTTCCTGGAATCCCTCTTTGGCTTTACAGGGAGAGGAACACAGTTTGTTCATGGCAAGCATCAGTTGCAAGATGTCTTGGTGCATCTTGTCTTGCGCTCCTGTTGTGACTGCAGAAATGTGATTGATCTTCAAGAACGTTGTACCTGAATTGAGATGCAGGAACTGACTGCATGAGCCCATATTCAGCAAACTGGCTAATTTGCCAATAAAAACAACAAATCCCACTCCCTCTGAAAACTAGCGAAATCTGCAGAGAATTCTCTAGTTCATGAAGGGTTAAGGAATCCTCAGAAATGAGTCCAAAACGCATGGCTGGGAATGAAGTGATAATAGCCTGCTGCTTTTGACAGCCCAGTGCCCTACTTTAAAGGTAGTGGGTCAGTGAACATGACTGCATCAAAGGCTGCCGGGCTCCCCGGCAGTACGAAGATGGGGGAAGGCTCAAGTCTGGTGTAGGCAGGATTTCAAGGACCCTCTCGCTTTCTTCTCCTGGTCTAAGCAGCTCTCCCATTTGGGGAGCACATTCCTCGCTGGGCTGTCACCTCCTGTGATTGATGACAATCATTAGCCAAGGCTTCTACACACCTGAGCTTTATAAAAAAGGGAGGCAGGAGGGCATGCAGAGTCTTTCACTGTTTTGCTGACAGCACTGATAATATCTCTTTAGTGGGTCGTTTTTCCTCACCTGTCTGATGAGTGATAAATCTGTAAATACTGAACGACAGGATTGGCCAAGAGGCCCACATTTTCTTCTCTTTAAAGAACAAAAAATAGATAATTTAATGGATGAGGTTTAATAACAACCATAGGAAGGGAAAGGTGAAGGAAATAATTCTCCCCTTAAAGTGAAATTGCAGATCAATAGATTCCAATCACTTCAGATGTCTGTGTTTGCTCGCTGTCTCTACCCACACTGATGAATAGCTTGAAGGAAACATCGGTTTACTCACAGGCAACATACCAGAGGGAAACTTGAGTTGTATTTAAACATCAGGAGAGCGTCAACAGACACGCTGTAAAATAAACATCTGGGAACCCTGGAGTTTTTTTTACATAGGTAGGTGCACTTGGAAAAGGATCTTCTCCCATCATCAGAATCATCTCTCTAGGAAGGACATGTTCTCTAAAGCTTTTTCAAAGTTTTCTATTCAGAAGTAGTACGATTACAGTGATAAGCTCAGAAACTGTTCCCACACTGAGAACAAGCTTTGTCAGTTAAGGCTTTGTGTACCTTTGCTACTGCACAGTTATTACTGACTGTACAGATAGCAGTGTTTTGGGAGGAGGCTGTGGAAATCACAACACTGTTATAAAATCCAAGGGCAAGCATGAGCTGTGTGCTTTTGATCTGAAGTAAAAATGCTCAAATTGTTTTGGATAAGAAACAAAATACCTCAAACCATAGGCTGGCCTAGAAAAATTGAATTTAACATTTAAAAGCAAGTTCTAATTGTTTTGAGGTTCTCAGGGATTGCAGCTATTGGTAATGATTACAGAACATTGCTGCCAGAACTATACTTTCAGAGTAGTACTGGGACCTTACCAGCTGACAGTTTCCATCTTAGATCCTCACTTGTTTCACAGCGCTTATGATGCAGGCTTTCTTTTCCTGGAGCACATTCACAGCTTTCAGCAGATGAATCAAGACACTGCAGTGAAGATTCAGTGGGTCACAGGTAGCTTCCAGATTTTGTGCGGATGCTAGGGTATCAAGTAGCACTGGCTGGGTAGAGCTTGCAAATTTGTATAAATGATTTATATTCATCACCATTAAAGTGAACTGTAAAACAGGGAGGCAGAAGTAGAAATGATAGTCTTTAAAAATGGGAATTGAGTGACCCTTTTGAGGACAGATTGTCATATAAGCCTACTGCATCTTTTCGTGTTGCACTCCGTGCACAATTGGTCAGAGCAGTCCCTGTCTTTCTAGGAAAAGCAGCTTAATTGTTCCAGTTAATTAGGGAAAAGAATTAACTGTTAGAAAGCATTTTGGCACTACTTTATTATATTTTTGCTTGCATTTCTGTAAGTTTTAATAACTTCATTTTACTTCACTTGACTGCGAAGCACTGGCAACAGCTTTCATTGGTGGCAAATAGGACAACTTTGAGCCTCATGTTATAGGACAGGATTATGAAGCTTTCTGGAGAGACAAAGATTACTGTATAGCTTGATACTGTAGGCAAACTTTGCTAAGTGGCAAGAAAATTGTTTCTAGGAGTACTGAAATTCTAGAAACAGAAAGAGAAAGGAGGGTAAGGTTTAATGGTCTGCTCATACCTTCATCATCTCCCAAATTGTGGCAGATCTCTTTCCTTTCTGCATAGTAGAAATGTATCAGCAAACAGAAACTTCCTACCTCCCTTCCCTACTCTCTAAGCTGAGCCTCCTTGCCTGTAACACCATGACAGCCTGGGGCCCAAGTACAAAGCTCTCTTCCTGAAGGTGCAGACTCAAACTAAGAAATTTATTTTCGTCTCAGTATTAAACAAAACAGAAAACAAACAAACAAAAAAACCTCTTTTGGTTTCACTCTAGCACAACATGCCATTCTGGAGAATCTCTTGTCATGCTGACCTGGAAGCTCTTCGGCACGCCTTGGAACTTGAATATTTGTAGCAGACCCCAACATCTTAGCACTGTGAGGGCTTCACTCAAACTGTTACATCGGTTCCACCTATTCCTCAGCATTTTCTTATTAAAAAAATCCCACAGCAACTGCAGTTTTTCTTTTTTTGAAGGAGAACCCTTTCAGTGGAAGCCTCTAAGAACTTGCAGCCAAAGAGCATTCTGTCAAGTCCTTCCTTTGGACAGAGGAAAAGCCTTCAGATAACTCTGGGGATCCTGCAGTTACGTGCCTAAGCTGGGTGCATAGAGCTGTAACTGCCCTTTGGCCATCAACGAGGACCCCCGGAAGCCTTGGGTCTACTTGTCAGTTTTCTTGCTTTTGAAAGGGGAAGAGGAAATATTAAAGACTGCGAGCATACTCTGTGCATAATGCATCATATCACGTTGGACCTTCTGCAAATAAGAGTGAAACTGTTGATTTTTTGTTTTGTTTGTACTTTTTTAATTTATGAACTAATCTCATTACTCTGGTATTAAGCTCTGTACCTGTGTTTTTAATCTGGCTTTTTG